>JAJEJH010000243.1:334136-584827 GCA_026122585.1 Anacardium occidentale
CGGGGAGGCCAGATCTGGCCTCCCCTGGAACCAGGTGGCCGGAAATGGCCACCTGGTTCTATTATGGGCGGCCACCGCCGCTGGCACCAGCGGGGTGGCTGCTGTGATTTTTTAAAATTCAAAATTTTTTTTAATTTTTTTTAATTTTTTTAATATTTAATATTTATATATTTAATATTTTATTAATTTATAAAATTTTAATATTAAAAAGACAAAATTACCCCTGATTATTACTGTATATCCATTATTTTTAAATAAAAAATTGGGTGATGGGTGAGAAAAACGGCTTTTAAACTTAGGCGGGTGGGACTTTGTCCGCGCCTCAAACTATGGGTGGGACAATGTCCTTTGGCCTTTTGGAAGACTTCAACTTGGTTTTTGTTTTTCATCTGGCTTGGGTTTTTGCTATATTTCTGTGCTTTGTGTTTGTCTTCTTTTAAAACTCTATGATACATGTGAAGAACATGACTTACTTTTGATTTATTTATTTCTTTTTTTGCTAGGAAAAATTTATTTGAAAGTAGTTGCTTGAATTAAACTTACTGTGACTTCTTTTTGATAGGAAAATGAATTGTGAGTTGTTATTTGGAAACCTTACAAGATAGTAGGTCCTATAAAAGTGTTAGATTGACTTCAGGCCAAGATATATTCAATAATGAGGTTGTCCTGGATCCATCCTTTGCAGTTCTAGGAACATCAACAACTCCTCCATCTAAGCAAAGTGCTAGAATATTTGCTTGCTTATAATCTGGAGAAAGTTGAGAAAGTTGTCAAGATTACTTTCCTAAATTAATTTTCTAAGAACTTGTTTTTCAATTTTTAAAATGGGTGAAACATACAGTATTTTTGTTGTTGAGTTACTGGCTTGTTTGAAACTAGGCAGAGTGCAAGGCTCAAGTTCACAAGTATCCTGATGTTGGTTACTCTGTCTTTGAGTCTGAAGACGAGGGTATGACAACTTGTATGAAATTCTATTAAAAAAGTTTATGGTGTAAATGTTTTCATGTAGCAAGATGTTATATAAAATTGGTGTCTCATTATACACAATATTCCTCTGTAAAATGTTGTACAAATTTGTCCTCTGTGCAAGGTTTACTAGAGCCTGGCATTTCAAACTACATAAATACAATCCATCATCATTTTTCAAGTTATCAAACTACAATAAGTGCAAACATTCGTGTTAACATATAATTCTATAATATTTGTTGTTTTTTGTCTCACTAATGTTTGGGTCCTTATATCTGTTGAGTTTAAGGGTTATGGTTATTTATTATGGGCAAAGAATGATAAGATGAGCCAACAAACACTACATAAGATCAAGTTTTCATAAAATTAGATGTTATTTTATGTATTTATAATTTTTTTTTTTTAACGGTGGTTTAAATATAACTTTATCTCTATTATTGTTTACAGGTTAGAGACAAAGTCAGTAGTTCTAGTTTTTTATCCATCAATATTTCGAAAATGAGTTTAACTTATGAAGCTATTGAGACTGAGCTTTGTAAAACTAAACAACAAATGGATTTTGCAATTAATCAATGCAGTTTATATGAAGATTTTTTTGCACAAATTGGGTGAATTGAAGTTTAAGGACAGTTAATGTTATATTATCTTTGTAATGGGTTACATTTTAGAATGTTGCTATTTTGTTATTGATTTTGTCAATTGAAGGGACAATTTGAAAATGAATGAAGTTATATGGATCTTGTCTTGAATTTAATTGATTAAGAATTGAATGTTCATATAGATTTCAAAGCCATGTTGAGATACATAAGTTTTATGATGAGACACATAATCTAAAAAAACATTTAAACTTGAGTACTCAAAGTTGGGCACTATAAAAGATATCATTAGACATACTATTAAAAAGTTACAAAATGGTTGCCTTCGCCATTATTGCTATTGATGAATCTATGTTTGGTTCATTCCTCCATAACTTTGAAATCCTCAATGCGAATAACATTTTTTGCAACGTGGCCACAAATTTCAAAGAGCAAATGCATGATAAGAAACATAACTATATGAATGAATTCAACATTTCGTTGACAAAATTGGTTCAATGCAAACTTAAGAAATATTGCAAAAAGAATTGGTTAACACACAATACAACTGCAAAAAAAAAAAAAAAAAAAAAGAAAAAGAAAAAGAGAAGGCTAGAGATGTCAGCCCCAAATGCCCACACATGATATACTTAGTTACTATGAACCATAAAACTAAAAGTTTACTTAAAAGGTAATGAATTTGAGTTTCACATAAAACTTATCTAATTAAATTAACTTTTAACTTGTGATTGCTTCTATTCTTGGCTTTTAGGTATCATGAGTCGAGTTTCGAATAAAAATGAGAATTCATTCAAACTATATAATTTACATTCAGTGTACTCAAACTTAATAAATAATATGATTCCTAGAAAGCAATAATTTCAACAATCACTATTCAAAAGTTATAAGGTACCATAACTCATGATCACAAACAAATACTTTTGATCAATATATATGCATAGTGATATGGGTAGGATGCATACATAATATAAGTCATTCTAAGGATTGTTGATTAGAGCCTATAATTTTAGAGGTTGACAACTAGGCTCTACAAATCAAATAATATTTTATCTACTCTCTGATGGTGCACCCTTATACACAAACATAGAATATTGATCTATAACATAATTAGCAACATAACCCATGCATACATGTGAAATACAATGAATTTACCATAGGTGTATATTATTTGAAGTTACACATGTAATGGGTTCAAACAAATGAATATGTGAGACCCAGACGTCCAACTATAGAAAATAGTTAAACGGTGAGAATATATGGCCAATTTATACGCTAATAAACATCTCTAAGCTAATGTTGATGTATTAGATGAGACAAATATAAGCATCCCACTTCCTTCAACTAAACGTTTGTTCATCCCTGAGCTTGATAAAATGTTTATTTATGAAATAATCAATAAATTAAGCAAGTGAGAAAAAAAACCAAATTCGTAAAGGTTCTTACTTGGGTTGGTTGAGAAAGTCTACTATTTCTAGGAAGATGCAAATGTTTGCGATTTACTTCCTTTTGCAAATTCTTATGTTTTACATCACAAACAACTTGTTCGATCTTTGATTGTTTTCTTTTAATAGAAGGATGACTTATGCTATGTATAGGTTATGGGCTAAGAATATTACTCCTACCCTCTTTGTTTGCATCACCAAAACACATAAAATTTGTTTTACTATTACATGATGAGCTTAGTGTTTTATCAATCCTACTAATACTTATATTCAAGTTATTCAATTTCATCTTCATCTTATTGATCATCTCCATTACTATATCACAATGATCCTTATTGTTTGATGTCAAATTAGCAACATTACCAAAAAATGAGACATACTATCAAATCATTGTAACTATTATAATTTATCTTAACTTTTGTATGACATTTAGTTATGTTTTTCCTTCATCGTCTTCAAATATACTTTTCTGGTACATGCATTATTTCCTTGAAAACCAACATAGTAATTACATGTTGACATAGAATTCCTCTAAACTCAAACATTCAACAATTACAATGAGCATCACATGTTACTTCATCAAAGCAAACAACAAAATCACCATAATGTTGCACCTGTCAATCCAATACATAATGGTTTACTATAGATTATACCAATAACCTCTTGTTGAAATTCTTTGAATTTCGTAGTGGTATCTACCTCTTGAAATTGTTTTTCAAAAGCAAAATAAGTTACACAAGGTATCTAAAACTTTAAAGATTTAAAATCAACTTCCCTTTCTTTTTCCACTTTATCACGCAAAGCATTTTCATTTTGTTTCACAAATTGTTTTAAAGTGGTTTTTGAATTAACATATATATATATCTATAGTCGACATTTAAGCCTAGAAATTATCTTTTACAAATGTCAAAACTAACATCGTCTTTCATTATACAATCCACTTAACTAAGCATTTTTATGGAGATTGTGTTTATCAATGATCATTCAACATTCTTTAAAGTTGTCACATGTTAATGAATCATAGACAACATTTTGTAAATGAAACTTAATTGATTCATATTCACGACCACCTTTTAACTTCTTAAACAATTTCTTTAAGATATGCCATAAACACCATCTATGTTGTGTAGAAGGGAAAACAATCTTAATTGCATTTTGTATTGCCTTATCATAATAAGTGATTATCGCTTGAAGTGCATGATTTAACATGCATGCAAGCCAAGATTTAAAAAACTATACTAATGTCATTATATCCTTATTTTGAAAATAACCCACAACCAAGTAATATTGACTAACTATGATGATTAACACAAATAAAAGCATCAAACGACATATCTTACTTGTTGGTCAAATATGTTATGTTGAACATGACAATATCACCAAATTCTTGGTATATAGTCTTACTTCTTACATCCACATATGATACAATTTTCATTCTCCTATCTTTATTCAAATCAACCATGTAAAAAAAATTTGAATTATCCTTTTGCATTTTCAAAAAATAGTTTTGTATAACAGAAACATCTTCATCACCAAGTCTTAGACTCTTAACTTTTTAAATGTAATTCTTACAATCTTTCTCCAAGGATGACAAATTCTCAACACCACCAACCTTAACTACTAAGACATTGAATGTTTTATTGGGTCTAACGCTTGCCATATCATTCATTAGAAGTTTCCTTCTCCCGTGCGCTTCAATTATTCCATTGCTTAGAGTGAAGCCACTGAAAAGAGGACAACAGGTTTGTCGAAAGAAGTGGAAAGCCTGCAAAGCGCCATTGCCATTTTCTTATTGCCGCCTACCCGTGCTCTAAAAGTTAAACGAAGTTATTTGTTCATGTATATCACAAGTCAAGTGCTTTCTCACTAAATACCCTTCATCCCACCAAAATTTAGTCAATATTTTCCACCAAATTATATTTTTTTTTCGGTAATTACCAAATTAAATCTTTTATCAAAGTAAATATACGAAATCAAATTTTAAATGAGCAATTCTATCAAAGCATCTAAATTGCACAATCAAGTAAAAACATATATAGAAAGTCAGTGATCTAATTTCCCAAAGAGTAAATCTAGCAATAAAATAGCTAGTTTATTTTATATCCCTAATAATATAACAATTTGATATAAGATACTAGACTATCACGGATTACATATTATACTTGATAATCTAATATTTAACAATATAATCATCCTACCTATGGCAACATAATGCATTTATGTTATTAATTTTCTTGTTAACTTACACGATTTTATGAACATGTCTATCTTTTAAACAAAATCTTAACTATCAGAAAAATTTCTCAAAGAAGAACTATTTAAAATAGTTAAAGGTAATTCCTTAGAGAGGACAAAACCAACCAGCCATGAAATCCCGCTCCACAACCTACCATTTCTTAGCCACAAAGTCAGTGGGAGAGATACAAGATGATATAGTGTTCTTGTGAAGCAAATTTGGCCAACTAGACCAGGTGATTCTCTATTGCTTCTCTTCTTCATTTCCTTCTTCATTCCCACCTGTTCAAAAACCCTCATGTTGTCTCGATTCATTTTCTTCTTCATTCTCTCATGTTCTAAAACCCTGTCAAAAAATTCACTTTTAACCTCAAAACTAGACGTTTGTGTATTTTCTCTCCACTCTTTACCACCACAAGAAGTCCAGAGGTTCTGGCAGTGGCTTTGTAACTAGGGTGCTGTGGTTGGATTAGGAAAAAAGAAAGAGAATTCTCCGTGTGGTTTCGATAATTTTTTTGGGGGTCAACAATAATGCAGTGAGGTAAATATACTTTGGCAAAATATAAGGATTGATAATAAAAACCTTTCATAATAATTCTATTTCTATGTTAACATTTTGTTGTCATTTTATGTCATAACCTATGTAATTTTAAATTATTTTCAGACATGGGATTCTCTTTTTAATAGATTTATCATCATATAATTAAATAAATTTTAAATTAAAAATCAAAATAATATTTGATGTAAACTTCATTTTTACTCCACCATCCCAAAGGAGGTTAACTAATTATAAATCTGTTAGGGTGTCAGATATAATAATCCATTTTTCATTTCACCGGCTCTTAGCGTCAAATTTGCCAAGCAATAAATGAAAAGAAAAGAACTACAACTTTCAGACATTGACGAGGGAATCAGAAATTGCCTGCCTGTTCCAAATATAAAAGCAGAAGAAAGAAATTATACAAATTATAAAAAAGGTTTTCAAGTGTTTTGACCCTTTGTGTCAAGTACCAGAAAAAAAAAAAAAGCACACAATGGATTGCTATTCCCATGTGCACATACCATTTTTAAATTGATGCATCCCTTTCACAACATGTGAAAACTCAAAATCTTGGCCTAAATTAACCAAACTCACATCGGTTATGTCTCATGGTAGCCTGCTCCAGTCTCCTTACGAAACTTTCGTTATTGTGTTAGCCTCACAGCTGATTCGAGGGGATGCCTAAGAGCAACCGATTCTTCCTTCCTGAACCAGAAAGAGCTTATTCGATCAAACAAAACAAACTTTAAATCCTTCAGTATCTTATAAAGGATTCCAGAGAGGAAATGAAAAGTTTTAAGGAATACTTACTTAATTACTTTTCTTATAATACTAACTTCACGATTCATCAGGACATTCCATTAATTTTTCAACCAATGGAGGGGCCATTTCTGCATAGGAGTTGTTGCTTCTAGGCCTGCAACTCCAACCACTGCATTATTACAGTCAGTAAATTACAAACCATAATGTCTCGTCTTCATGATGAGTAGTTGTTATCACTGTAAATCACCATACACTCGTCCTTATACTTTATTTAATTCAATCCTTGTGCATCGGGAAATGCAACTGTTTATTAGTGCAGCTATCATGAAAGAAAAGATGGAGATGGGGACATCAAATCTTAGAGAGACAAGGGGCTGAATATTGTTTTCGTAAATGCCATTTTGTATTCTGCTAACTCTTTATCTCTCTCTCTCTCTCTCTCTGCCCTGTGCATATCACGACAATAACAGAGTCCCCACAAGTTTTCGTTACACCAAAATCATATGCTTTTACTCTTTAGCTACTTCATTTCTCTGTTCCTTAATTTCTTTATGCTGACTGTCAACATTTCTTCCTTCTCTACCTACTTTTTCACATTTCCTGATAAAAAAAAAAATCCCATCAAAATAATGAATGTCTGGGTTGTTAGCTGTTGCAGCTCTCATTTAATTCCCACTAATTATTACGTATTAGTTGTGTTCTTCTCTTAGTGAATTGGATGGTTAGTTATTTAGTTTGTTATCACAAGATTCTAATCCTTTCTTGGATACCAGTAGGGTCAAAAACCATTATTTTCCGCTCCTCAAACAATTTTTGTTAAAAACAATTGAGGTTTACACACATACCTGTCAAAATAAGAGATTTCTTAAAGTAACTACCACCATCAATCTGCTTTTAAAAATTACCGACCAAGCTCTTCAATCATCAATCACATTATTGATTGAGATTCTTCTTCTTCATTATAAATTTGGGTTGATTATGCTTTCACAAGGATTAATGAGAGAGTGTTGATGCCAACAAAATAATAATATTCTGACCTTCATATATTTAAAGCTTGAACAACAGAGTTAACATTATAATTTAAGCCAAAGGCCTTATTCCCACCCAAGGCTTCCCTAAACAACAACTTCTCGTCTAAAAATTTTTAAAAAACTAAATATCCATCTTTTAACTAAATTTTATCAAATTTTATTTAATTTTTGACTGAAATAACTAAGATATCATTTAATAAAAAATATTATTAATATTAATATAAATTTTAATATAAAACAATAATAAATTTAAAAAAATTATAAAATTTAATAAAAATATAAAAATTAAAATTAAAAAAACAACTACCATTGTCGTCAACAGCAATCTTCGTTAATCTAACTAGGTAAGCGAAAAATGGCTACCTAATTCTCTAGCCGCCCTGATAGTGGAGGCAATCAAAGATCTGACAAAAATGATCAAATTTAACCGTTTTCAGCAAGCTCAAAAAAAATCATTTACAAATATTTTCAATGATAGAGATCATCAAATTTAGTTGCCATCGTCTGATCTTTGATGGAAAAATCTTGTCACTTTCGTCATCAAGACGGCTAGATTGGGTCACCAATAGAATCAGATAGTCGATTTTTACTACCTAAGTTAGTTAACAATGACCATCATCATCAGCGATGCGGTCAATGATGATAGCTACTTTTTTAATTTTAATTTTATTTTTTAAGATTTTGTAATTATAATTATTTTTATGAAATTAATTTTATTTTATTTTTTTTAATTTTCTATTCAAAAAGACAAAAATATCCTCTAACCAGTTAAATTTAGTAGTTAGCCATTAAATTTAACGGTTGATTTTAATTAACAGGTGGGTATTTAGTTCTTTAGAAGTTTTTGGGTGGGAATTTGTCATTTAAGGAAACCTTGGGTGGGAATAAAGTATTTGGTATATAATTTAGAGTAATTTGCAGTGGTTCGATGGATGTATCCCTTTAACTAACAATGGAGGGAGATATTAATTGAGACATTAAGCTATGATTATACTGCTGGTGAATCAAAAAGCAATCATCAATATAACACAGGAAGGCTCGTCAAAATAATTAAAAGTCAGTAATTAATTAAAATAGCACGATAATTGAAATACACATACATATATATATATATATGTAAGACGTAACTTCATTATCATCATCATCATCATCAGGTAGAATCTGGACAATGGAGAGGGAAGATCTGAGTCACCGGCGATACTCTTATAATTTGTCTGGTTGCATCACGTCGCCTTCATGTTTTCCTGTCCATGAAGAGATGGAATGCTCCCGCATTCATTACTATGGTGGCAGCAACAAAAGAGGCCGCAGATGGCGAAACTTTCTTCGAAGATTATTAAGAGATGGGAAGAGCTGTTATGGGTCCAAACACTTGTCGTTCCATTATGATGCCGTCAGCTACTCTCAGAACTTCGATGAGGGTTGCCATTACGAAGAATCCAGCCGCTGCCCAACAGTGTTTCCAGATGTGCCATGGGATTTACACAAGTAATATTATTGTTGTGAATTAGTTAACAATTAACTCATGCTTGAGTTTAGATTATTTTGTTAATGTTTATCCATCTTTGTGTTTCCCCAATTACTCTAAAGTTTCTGTTACCTTTCAACGATGTATATATTGTGAAAATATTTGTAATGTTCTGATTAGATCTACCCAGAATCAGTTTAAACATTTTAGATCTGTTTAATGCCATTTATGTGCTTCTCTTTAAAATGATATTACATATATATAAGATAAAGACGATGAAAATGATATAAGTTTCCTGGTAGATGACTGTATTGCAGAATCAACCATTGGGTAGCTGCCATGAATATTGCAGAACCGTTGACAGCATGATCTTCCCGTCACTTGCTTAATTGGTCAGTTTAGACTCTTTGGAAGTAGGAATGGATGTGAACTAAGTTGATTCTAGTTAGAAAGTCAACTCCATTGAGTTTAATTCGATTTGAATTTGCTTAATTAAAATTCAAATTGAATTTAAGTCAAAAAGTTTGATTCATTCTTTAAATTAAGTTGAATTTGAGTTTGAGAGTTTTTGACTCGGTTGAATTTATGAGCTGGATAAATAACTTGATTCGATTTGAATTTAGTTTATAAATCAATTCGAATTATATTAAATAATTATTAAAATATGATTATTTTACCTATTATAACATAAAACAGTCTTGTTCTATTAATAAGTTACAAATTTAAATTATAGATTTAAATCACAAATTTAAATTATAAATGTAATCTAAAAATTCAAATTAAAATCAAATCGAATTTGAACCAAGACATTTTCATTTAAACCAAATTCAAACCATCTTTATTTTTGTTCAACAAGAATAATACTCAAACCAAATCATTTTTTATTTCAACTAAACTTTAAAAATTTTTGTTTAAACTTGACTTCAATCCATCTAACACTTAACATTTCTTCAATATATTATCTTAAACAGATGGAATATGTGACATAAAAAATTATAAGAAAATGTCCACATTATGATAATAGTTTTAAGACATATATTATTGATATTAAATAAAATTTGTATTATGAACAAAGTGATTTACATTTTGCCACCAAGATTTGGCTCAAAAACACACTTTTCTTCCTATTAATTGTATAAATCACACCTTTTTACTTAAAATATAATTTTGTAAATAAAAAATTAACTGTTGTGGAAGAATCCACATACAATGATATTATATTATTTGCAAAACTTGTTATAAAAGGGAAGGAGAATTTGAGAAGAATGAATTCAGAGAAAGAAAAAAGTTTAATCAAGTGAGTTTATATATTGAAACAGTAAGAACTTAAGTATTCTTAAGAAACGAAGTGTAGTTTGCTTAAGCATTCCTTGGAGGTAGGCGTATTTTGTTATATCTTACAACATTATTGGTGGAAGTACCGGATGAATAAGGTCCATCAATTTGAAAAGGCTGAACGACTTGCTCCCACCTATAGATTGAGGCGGGAACAAAATTCCACCTTCCAATTTTCAAAAGCTCAGAATCTCATTTTTTGATTAAAATTTAATTTTTTTTTTAAATTCTTTCAATGAATTAAAAAATAAAAATTTATAAATATATTAAAATAATTTAAAAATACTTAAAAATTAAAACAGTTACCGTTGCTAATGTAGGTAGCGGTGGTGACTACTTTAATTTTTTAATTTTTTATATTTATATAAAATTTATTTTATTATTTTATAAAATTTTAATTTAAAAAAATAAAAATATTTTTAAATTATTATTATTATTATTATTATTATTATTAAATTTGATTGAACGGTAAGACTCTAAACTTTTGAAACTTGGAGAGTATGATTTTGTACTTGACTCAAACCATGCAGGAGCAAGTCCCTTGGCCAAATTGTGCGGCAATCCTCTTCCAACTTGCTTTGCGTTTTTCAAGTGTCCAGCCTTCTCTGACATTACGCTCCCCCCATTCAGTTTTTGTCGACTAATTATAAGCCTTGAGGAGAGATTCAAATTAAAATTGAGGATGATTTGGATATATTTAAAATAAATTCTCATTATTTAAATTATATTATAATATTAAACATATTTGAATTTAAACTATATGAGTCAAATTTAAATTAAAAATTTTGAATTATAATTTTTAATAAATTATAAATATATTAATATTTTAATAAATTATAACAGATATATTTACGTTATTAATAAGTTAAAATAAATATATTTATATTTTTACTAAATTATAATAAATATATTTATGTTTATAATAGATCATAATAAATATGATGATTATAAATAACTTTGTCATTAGCAAAAATCGAATCAAATTCGAATTTAACTTTTGAATTTAAATTCAAACTTTACATGTATAAAAGTTTGTCGAACTTGAGCCTAAGCTCAAGTTTAATTTCTTCGATCTGAACTAAATTCAAACAACCCTAAGTTTGAGTTTAATTCGGTTTGAATCTAACCCTCATATTGACTTGTCATCTAAGTATATCTCAGATCCCTAATTAGCTTATATTCTAAAGTTCAAGTTCTCAAACTATATTTAGTAGTTTAATACTCTTTTTTTTTTTTTTTTTTTGGTTTTATTTGGGCATTTATCGATGCAATGATCTTTGCTACCACATATCCAGCAGCAATTACAATTATTAGCATTTTTACTTTAAGGGCAAATGGCATAGAATTTCATTCGACCTCATTCGTTCTCTTATATTCCTATTTTTCTCATAAACCGTCCATGATCTACATTGTTATATTATTTATGTCATGCATGTGCACATAATATAACAACTATATATTCATTAATTAGCATAAACATGAAAATGTAGGGAGATATATAAAAAAAATATTAAAACTTTAATAAGTATCTATATATTACTTGGAGATTTGATTTTATGTTATGATATACTAACTTTAGGGAAAGGGAAAATAAAATAATTAACCAAGTTCATTCAAGATTAAAGCAAATTAACTAGCTTAATTATAAATTTAGCAAAAGTAACAATGTAAAATATTGGGTCCAAAATGCTCGTGTACAAAATTCAAAACATAAAATTAGAATTTACAAACTCCAAAAGAAAAATCCTACGAAAATGCACAAAATCGCACAATTTGACTTGACCCAATCCGAACCCACATATGACCCGAAGCTTTCTTCGATGATTATTGATTGTTTCTAATGACAAAAATGGAAAATAAGATAATCAAATTAATCCTTATACAATTATCTCTAATTTCTTATACATTTTGATATGATTTGATGTGTATTTTAATGAGAAAATGCAAAAACAAAAGTGAACAGTTTCAGCCACGAAATTTGAATTTGTGACAAAAAATTTGATTGTTTTCAGTCAAATTTTTGTACATATTCATCTGTGTGTTGTGTTGCTATACAATATCCCTTGAAGCTGTACAATTCAACTTCTTAGTGATTTTTGGCACCAAAATCAGTTGTTTTAAGCTTCTTTTTGTTATAAATGTATTCTAGGACATGCATTCAGTAATCTAGTGAGTGTTTAGTGCTACAAGCTATTAAAAAATTTTGAAAATGTATGGGTCATGCAAAGCACGAATCGGATCATACAAAAGGGTTTTCGTTACTTTTTAAACTTTTTGAGTTTGTGTTATATGATTGGGGGACTTTGCAACTTTTAAAGTTGTTGGGGATGTTGGTTACAAGAGGGGGTTAATGTGGTTAGTTTTTGAAACTTTTGGGGTATTAAAACTATAATAAACTATAAAAGGTATTATGATACTTACATATTAGGGTTTTTATAATATCTTACGTAGTAAGGGTTTTTTTTTTTATATTTTACATATTAGAGATTGTATTGATATTTTACATATCAAAGGATATTGTAATATTTTACATTTTGATATTTTTAAGTTTAGGGGTTTTGTTTGATAATTTTTCTTATAAAAGTTTTTTAGGCATAGTTTTCATATTTTCAGTCTATTTTTCGAATAAAACTTTCAATATGATATTTTCAATTTTTTTTTTTATATATTTTTGAATAAAATTCGAATAATGTTTGTTTTCACATTTCAGTTTGTTTTAATATTTTTAGTTTGTTTTTTGTGGATTTCTCTTTTGAGTATTTTGACGTGTGATTTTTGAATTTTTGATCTATTTTTTTAATAATAAATGTATTATGATATTAAAATATTGTCATATTTATTAATATTTGATTTGTTTGTTATGATTTTATGTAGAGTAAAAGATTTAAAATTGATGTTGCATATAAGAGATTTTTTTACCAAACATCATTCAAAAGCATCAATCACTTCTAGATGCTCTAAAGATGCAATGTCAAACATTAGGTGCGTATGACAATAAGTCAGTTGAAGTTGTTTGAGTCAACATGTTTCGAACACCTGTTAAAGTTATTTAATTATAAATTTAGTGGTGTATTGATGCACTCAATTATCTTACAATCATTGGTTATAATAAGTAAAGATAAATAATTTTGATTCAGGGTTAATAAGGTTGATGTGTGATTCAGTCCATACGAGCTTGCCTTCCTCACTAGATTATGATTTAATCAGACATCTAAGATGTGTTTCTACTCACATAGTATCAACCAACTTAAGATTGTGGATAAATATTTTGTTGGTCTAATGTTAGTTTCATATGGGGATCATTTGACCATATGAGAGGCGAGATAATGGGAGGTCAATGATATAGATGCAATAAAGATAGGGTTATTATAATATCTTCACTATGACTTACTAAAGGTGGACAATAGAAAAGTTGTATCAAATGAAGTGTTAAAGTTGATTGATGATATAAAGACGTTCAATAGGTACTCATAAGGAGTATTCATATGAGAGGTCACTAGTCGATTATTGAGGGATTGTATCACTCAACCAAGCTTTGACAAAAACTTGGACAAGATGTTTGTCTCAATGATTAAAAAAAAAAAAAAAAATACTATTATAAAGCTTCCACTTGCATTCCAAATAAATTTTGGATCTTCGGAATTATAAAAATATTAATAGTAAAATAGATTATTACCATATGTGAGACTATTTCAATATTTTCATTGTAGTTTTGAATTTATGAAACATTGGAGACCCTAAAGCCATGGACTAATCATATTTCTCTAACAACACGACCACGCATATTAAGGTGGAAAACTCTAGACTTACTTGGACGAGATTAGTCTTATATATGACATTGGCCAAATATTTTACACACCCTATCACCTTAATAAATAAGATTAATAAACTTTAAACTCTACCATCTCCAAAGACAAACTGATCCGAGTCTACCTACAATCTAACTTTTTTCCTTTTACCATCAATCTCTACCTAAGAAATTCATACCTAGGATCATTTCAAAGTTAATTAACTCTAATATGATCAAGTCTATCTTTAACTATCTACCTAAAATCTTTACCTTCTAATCTATCAAAACCCAGTCACTTAATATTGTACTTCTATCAGACATCTCTATGCAAATATTCTTATTTGTCATATTATGGGTCAATCATAATTCTTTCATTACCCCTTTAGAAATAAAACTATGTGTGACACCATAGTTAATCAATACAAATAAAAGAATACTATGAAAAAGTAACTGATTGGTCACAACATGGAGGCTAGCCTTTCTGTGACTCTAGCTCTACTTCTACCACTTAAAGTGTCTACACTACCTCCAAGTATACCCATACCACCTCTAGTAAAACGAACTCCACCCTTAGATGTATCTATTCTACCTTTGTTAGATCCAATTCCACCTTTGGATAGAAATTCAAAAAGCCTATGCCTTGGCTGACAATATCTAAAACAAATATCATGACCCTGTTAAGTACTCTCCAACATGTCTTCTACCATACTTAACACATACTAGCTACTCTACTTTGAGCTTTTAGTTCCCTTTCAATGGTTTTTTTTCGATTGGATGGGTATTTGTCCTCAATCTTATCCTCTCTTAATTGGCCTAATAAGCATTTCCATTTGTTGAAGACACACTATAGATCTCAAAGCTCTCCCCAATGTCTCACTAAACCTTTGAGGAGGAATAGGTCCAATCATCACATCCTGAGCAATAGTAGGATGCAAACTATGAATGAATTTTTATACCCTACCACTATTGGTCCACGTCAAATTAGGTATAAATTGAGCTTAAGTATTGAATCAGATCATGTACTTTTTAACTATGCTTGACCCTTGAGATAACTCTATAGGCACTCTTGCTGTATATTACTGTTTTTCGAATATTTTATCAAATAATAATATTTTATCAAACAAAATACTAAATATATCCAATAATACACCGTAGGAACACCTAAACTGAGCTGAAATATCGCAACGGGAAAACCATGGTAAAATAATAGTTTATTTGGCCTGAAATTTCACTCGATATATATAAAATATACGTCATACATATATGTACATTTTACAATCACATTCACATGCACATGTAAAACTGTAAAAGCATGCAAACCGGAAGCATGCTACAAAATTGAAAATCGAATCCTAGCTGATAGTCATCTCCTCCTCCCAGCCCCCAAGACTATGCTGACTTGCAAGAGAAAGAAAAGTAGAGAATAAGTGATATATTCACTTAGTAAGTGTTTCCTATCTCTGACCCTAAACCAATCCTTGTTAGAGGATTGCCACATCCATCATATACAAAAATATACATATACATGGGAGGAAACCAAACTGGTTCTCGCATGTCATCATTATGATATTTAGCTTTTTATGTTGCGGTTAATATCTTTACTCTTCTGATATTTATTTTCTGTAATTCACGTATCATCACGTGAGTTTTATGCCTTCTGATATTTTGATTCTGTTATTCATGTTTCATTACACGATGGTTTCATATTCTGGATGTATATTGTTTCTTAATGTCTTATCATTCTCTGAATGATATGTTACTGTATATGTCATGTGAGAATGACATGCTATGAAACATGCTGAAATCATGTTTAGGCCTTGACCTGTATACTGAAAATAGTTATCTGAAAACTGTTTATCGAAAACTAGTATTGGATCCTAAGATCCCATATCTGAAAATTGATATAAAAGTTGATTTGAAAACTGTGTATCCAAAGATACCTGTTATACTGTGCAGACTGATGAATACAGGAATTCGACATTCTGACCATGTGAGTTTTCTATGCAAACACGAGCTAGAAACTGTCTAGGTCACGTGATGCCTCTGAATCTGATACTGAAACTAAACACCTCGTGTTATAACTAATATTTGATCCTCAGATCAGGAAACCCTAAGCTGCTATTGAGCACCTCGACGTATGCCAATACATAGGATTAATAATGAGCATATAACTCCTGATAATATTGAGTGTGCTGAAACTCACAAGTGTCTCCTCGTATTCACCCTTGAAATCAATGTTTTTCTACTGAAAACATGTATTCGAATCCTTGGATTCACTTTTGAAAGCTCTGTAAGACATGTCATGCTATGCTATGCACATGATGCATAATGAAAGCTTAACTAAGCTTATCTTATTGATTTATATCAATTTAATGGTTTTTACTGTGCATTATGCTTATACTTGCTTTATTTTCTCTTTTCTACCTGATGCACGGGCGTGCATGTCTATACGCATGGGCGTGCATAAGCTTGTAATGGACTGTGAGCCAATTGTGCGTGCGATCATGCTAGGTTCTATGATTTTCTGTATTTTCTTATTTTCTATTGATGCACGACCGTGACATGAACATACACGATCATGACCTTGTATTTCTAGGTCGTGCATGGGTATGTGAACATGGTCGTGACCATACAAAATACAGTATGCAGGGGCGTGCACTATACGTACACGATCGTGCATCACACTTTGCATTAACATGGCCAGTTGGAATCATGCTTATTCCCATTCAAATCTCACACCAAAAGTAAATCAAACACTTTTCAGATGCCAAACACTTCATATGCACAAACTTATTCCTTTCATAACACCAAATTAGCTATTTGGTCATTTCCACATCTCAAAATCATGTACACATATACATATTTCATAATCATCAACCATACATGCATAATAAGCATAACCATCCACTCAAAATCATCAAACAAGAAATGAATCATCATAAGCATGCTAGAATCAAACTAATCTCATCCAAAACATGCATCAAACACATTAAAGAAAGAGGGAAAGAGGTAAGAAACACCTACCTCTTGACATGTTTTCTCTCTCAAGCAAAACACATTCTCAAATTGGATTGGATGGTCATGATTGTTGATCTTCCCTTCTAGGGTTGATACTCTTTAAAAATCAAATGGAAACTTTGGATGAAAATGACTGAAAAACAGATAAGATTAACTTAAAACGAAGGTGGTCAGAACCCAATGCACGTACAGTCGTGCGCCTCAACATGCACGGTCGTGCATGGCTAGAAAAATGCACTACTAGGATTTTCTCGTGCTCGCATGCGAATCCTCTCAACAAGACCCATGCAAAAGCCACCCAACTTAGGAAAACATTTATTTCACCCCAAAACTCTCTTACAACCCTAAAATTCTCATCAAATCTCAATTTAACCCTAGATTATAAGCTTAAAAGACAAATCTAACCTTGAGATGTTACAAGCTCTATAAACTCTTAAGCCTTAATAAAAGCGATATCGACATTCTTATATTCCTCATCAAATAGTTGTCTAAACCCAATCCATGACAATTTCTCCTCGTTAATTGATGTCTTCACGAGATTCCATCACATCCTTATGTCTTTTCTAAGCATATAAACTATATATTGACCTTATCCTTGTTTGACATGTGAACAAACCAATAGCACTCTCTTTGGCCTCAATCTATTTTTCTATAGCCGTTGGATCTCTAGTCTTACTAAATGTCATTGGTTGATATACCTTAGGCAAACTATAAATAAGATGTAGCCTATCTGAACCATTGGTGCCCATTGTCATTGTCCTTACACTTTAACCTGAACACCGAACCATTTCTAGTATATGATCACTACCTCTCACCAGTTCTAGGTATCCACCCTTCATTAGCTTTGGATAGTCCCCTCTAACTTGTTGTTGAAAACCATCTTTCATAATATCCTTGATAATCTTTTTCAAATTCTCCATTTGAAGGGACACTTGAGAGTCTTGAGATTACCCACTTTCTCTAGTAAGTCTCATAAAGGCACTACTCTTCTCTTATATGAATCTAGGTAAATGTGGTCTCATATATTAAAGATCACAAACATAAAGGAAAGGTTAGAATTTGGAAATCATACTAATTCATGTACTATAATATTTATGCTGAGGGAGACACAAGTATCAACTATTGGATACACTAGCTCTATAATCAGGAAATTTGAAAACAATACATTTGGAAACTCATTTTCTTGAAAAGATGGTTTAGATTTGCTTTGATACCAAAATTGTAAGGACCTTTATTATATATTACTATTACTACATTACTATAATATTATTTATTTATTCTTGTTACAACCTTTTTTTTTTTTTTTTAATAGTGATACATAGTAGAAGTGCCACACTTGTTTACTAAAAACATATAGATGGAAGCATTAGTAATGTAAATTAAATAGAAGTAAAGTATCACATGCTGAAAGGTATCAAATATATATGTAAGTATATGTATTTGTATATATCATAAGACATAATATACATAATACGTAAGTGAACTGTACAATATTTTATATATATACACACACACACACAGAGACACACACACATATGAACATAAACTATACATAGTAAGTGTGAAAACTGTGTATAGCATTTGAATCACAAAATCATGCTATCTATGCCAAAATTGTATCCCCCTCCATCGTCATCCTGTGCTCCGACTTAGCCTCTAGTCCCATTGACTTGCAAAAATGAAGAAATATTTAGGAATGAGTGATAAATCACTCAGTAAGTATCTTCTATCTTTAATCACTAGCAGGTTTCCATTTGTATACACTATGTTTAATAATTCAAGCATATACACATAAAAAAAATAACTTGTAATACTTATGACTGGTCACGAATCTTATCTTTTCTCACGTCTCATTGTGTTACTTATTTAGTCTTTATTTTATCATTTTTTTTCTCACTGAGCATGTTTTATGTATTCATTTCATGTCATATTGTGTATGTCTTGATTTGTAGTATGTCGAAAGCATGTCTTTATTGAAAATCATATATTAGCCCTTGGGCTTACTTTCAAAAATCTCTTTTTGAAAATACTATTATGATTTGAAAATTTTGTAATAAATATTTTTGAAAACATTAACTATACTGATCAGACTAATGAATACAAGGATTCGATACCCTAATCATATGAGTTTTTATTATATTGACACTCGATCAGTGAATTGAAAACTAATACACTACCAACACTCAATTTTTAACGAGTTTAGTCAATAACTATGTCCAATTTCTAATGGATGTTGGCTAACAATTTCTAATGGGTGTGTAACTCACAAGTGTCCCATGATATTTACCCCTTAAATGATGTTTCAAATTTTGTATTTTATCTATTTTAAAACATGCTTATGGATCCTTGGATCCCTTTCTGAAAACTCTATTGGTATGCAATGTCATGTGATATTTATCATGTATGATATCTTATTTTCTTATTATAATATTATATTATGATGTGCTTAAATAGCTTACTGAGATTTTGAGCTCTATTCTGAAATTTTTGAGAATTTAACATAATACATGGTCGTGTAGCATTATGCATATGGTCGTGCATAATGGTACGCTACCATGTTCTTTGCATGCATAGGTTTGCATTTAACTTACTAGGCACAATCGTGGCCTTGAAAGCACGGTCATGCTCATAAGCTTCACAATAAACATGGGCAGTATCACATGACCATGATATTACAAAAATTACAACTACACAGGTATGTGTTTATAAGCAGACGATCGTGCGTCTTACTCTATTTCTGTAATATCACATCTAGATTTCCAAAACCAATCTAAATCCTAATCAATACATTTTTAAACTTATTCAATCAAATTTAACTTATTACTTATACATATGTTTATTTTATTCATTACCTCAAAACTCATATCATAACATATTAAAACCCTTAACATCAAATATACATACATATATGCATCAAAATTTTTCCCAACAAAAACTTTATCAACAAACTCATATTCCATCATCTTATCACCCAAACACACCAAGCAAGCATCAACATAATGCAACCATCATCTTAACTTATCATAATAAAGAGAACATTATATGAAACAGGAAAACAAAGGTAAGAAACACTTACTTATGAATGTGGAACTATCTTTCTCTCTTTAATTGGTGTCTTTTCCTTAGTTGGATTGCTATTTATTGGCTGCTCCCCCTTTCTTATTAGTTTAAGGTTCATTATGATGAAGAATGGAAAGTTGGGTGAAAGATCATCTAATAAGATCAAGATAAATCTCACACTATATATATAACAATGCTAGGACGCATAGTCGTATATATAATTGTGCTCCCTTGGAAATTATAAATTTTTAGTTTTTCTTGTATTATGCATGGAATAGTCTTCCAAAAAGACTAATACACATACCATAAATAGCTTCTAAATGACTATGTGACCCTTGAACTCTCTCATAACTATTTCTTATCCTAAAATCTCTCTGTCAATCTTGATTTTAATTTTCAACCTAAAAGAAAATTTTAACCTCAAAATGTTACAATCCCTTAAACTGATAAATTTAGCCTATATTGATACATTAAAAGTAATAAAATTTATCACATTACAAAAACCATATATCTACGTATAACATAATAATTATAATCATACATTTGAATAAACTACTTACGTGGGCACACTTTGACTTTTCATTCATCCATCGCTCTTGATCATGGTCCTTAGTGTGTAAATATTTGTAGACTTCATTACTTGTAGGTTTCCTACCCTATTCACACTCCTTGACATAAAAAACCACTTAAACAATTAGACGGGTTACTTATTTTAGACTAATATAAATCGTGTGGGAAAAATATAGAAAGAATTAAACATTTAAACTGACTAATCTCGTAGCATGCTCAATCATGGTAATTAAGTCATACATGTGTCTTGTTGTACCCTCACCCATCATTATAGACTAACAGTTTTGTCTGTTTTGTTATGAGATGCATACAAACTGATCCCAATTTCAATCCTTATTGAACTTGACCCAAGCTTTGTCATACAAGTATACCCTTATACCTTTCCTTTGCCTTTCTTTGTCAGGCTAAATGTACTATATGTATTATGGCCTGATCCCAAACAAAGTATTTCTATAGTTTGACAAAACATTTTTAGTTAAAAACTTTATATCTATGAAATAAATTGTAAAATTTTTAAATATATTTTACTTGGAAATTTGTCCAATAGAATTCCTTCATCTTTAGGCTTATATTCTTTCAAGTTAAGCCTCAAATATCAAATTTCTCTTAAAAAATCTTCCTGATATGTCAAGCACATACTGAACTCAAATGTAAAATAATATTCCTACAAAAAAGTTACATGTGAGACAACATATAGAAATCATAATATTTAAGTCAAAGTAAATTTATCATTGTTGGTAACTTATGATTACTATCTAACAAGTTGGATTTCAATCCTCCTATCATTCTCCATATGTTGCCCACTCATGGGCATCCCTTGGACATACATCTAATACATGTTTGCACTTGTCTATTAGCCATCGATGAGTGAAAGTGGCATAAATGTAATATACTAAGGTTAGAATGATCTTTCTAGACTTTAATCAGAGGTAAAAAAGAGATTTTATAGCCCAAAATTAGACTTAAAAAAGTTTTAGGGGTTTTTGGAGAGCTTTATATATAACTTGAGGTAAGAGCACAACCTTGCATCCTATGGACACAAAACCGTGCATCTTTACCATCATACATGTCTACATATCTTACTGCATGCCTGTGTATGCTTACAGATATATAAAGTGGCTTTCCTTTCCCTTTTTTAGATCATATTTCCCCGTTCCTTTTTTTTTCTTTTTTTCCTTTCCCAACTAACCCTAACCAATTTTTAGAGAGAGAAGCTAATTTCTAGTAGCTAATCCAATTAGGATTTAGTCAAAGTTAGAGAGATAGAGATCCTTAACAGGTCTAGATAAGTATTTTCTTACCTCTTTCTTGTCTTTTCTTAGCATATAACTTCCTACATGAATCCAGTTAGTGATTTAGCATGTTGTCAATTTAATGAGTATGTTTATGGCTTGATAACATGAGGTAGAAGATAAATTTCAGAAATAAAAGCATGATTAGTTTCTTTGATGCTTATGTGTGGATTTCAAGGGTTATAAGCATGTTAAGTCATATTGGCTATTATTAATGGGGAAATAGAGTAGCTTATTTTTCTTGTGTATGTTAGAACAAGTTTAATTTGAGATTGATAGAGATTTGAGATAAGTTTGGTGTGGATTTTACATGTTTCAATGGAGTTTGCTGAAACAGAGCAAGATGTATGATCATGCGTCATGCTTTAGTAGGGTCACGATTGTATATGTAAGCCATGTATAACTGAAGTTAAGAGGGCACATGACCATACAAAGGGTAAGCACGACCATGTGTGTGTAGAGAAATATAAGTAGCGAAAATTGCATAAGTTAGCATATTCACTTGCATGACTGGGCACATAACCCATGCACCTTAATGCACGACCATACGTCTAGCTATGCACGATTATGCGTTAAAAGAAAGTTCAAATTAAGTAGATTTAACAAAAGAAACAGTAAAAGCCATAAAAACTATCAGAGTATACATTAAAATAAGCTCATAATAAGTTGAGAAGTAGAATTATTAACCAACAAGGAATAAAAAAAGATAAGATAAAATATTTTTTCAAAATCACATCTTTAATCTCATATAAGTATAAGAAGCTCATTAATAACCTAGAATAGTGTAATCTAATGATAGATCATGATCATAAAATAGGAATAAAAACAGAAAACAGTAATAGAAACTATTATAGAAACGTTTAAAATAGAAAGCTAGTGGAAACATAATAGAATACAAAATAGCTTACACAGAACTTATTAAGGTTGTTAATAAGTTTTATAGGATATTTCAACTGTGTCAGTAAGAATACATAGAACAGAACTATAACAACTGTGTCAGTAAGAATACATAAAATAAAACTTTAACACACGATCATGCGTTAATAAGTTATAAAACTAGCAGCTTCAGTAAGAATACACAGAACAGAACTATAATAACTATATAATTACGTAGAATGTAAACAAAAGAGAAAGAGAAATAATAAGACTACATGCATGAAATGCATTTCATGACATGATATGTCAAAGTAATGTTTTTTTTTAAAAAGGATCAAGTGATCTATATGCATTAGTTTTTTAGTATTAAGCTTGATATCTAGGTTAGTTATTAAGGGTGAATACAATGAGACATCAATAGGATTTTAGCTTTCTGACTATAATCAGATTGGTTAGATTTCAACTTATTAGTCTAATAATTAGTATAGTAGGATATTTTAACTTATTAACACTTTACTAATATGGTCATAAGTGTTTTGTGCCTTTATTGAGCAAACATTGAGACCTTAAATTAATAAAGAATAATCCCATTATAACTCAAACAAACCAACCCTATTGATAACTAGATTTTGTAATTTTTATCAATCAACTATAATATATTTCAATTTATATACAATTCATAGTAACCAACCCAATACAATTCATATCTCGTTAATAAAGAACACTCCCAAGGTATATTCAAAACTTAGTCACACTAATTCAAGAATAACTCATTTACACTCTCAATAATATTTATACAAACCAACCCTACTGAATGACTAGATTTGATGTTTCCATAGTTGAAAAATATATAGACATTTCCAACGTTAGGAAATGAAAGTACCATATCTCATATATAGTTGATTCAATTTATTTTTTTTTTTAAATACGAACGGAATGACATACTTGTTGGTATCTGTTATGCTACCCAATTTGAAATGCAATGAAACTGAACTTGCAATAAAAGTGATTATTATATGGATAGTTTACTAAATTAGAGATTCAAATCATATTTTATAGTTAGTGGTTTTAAAAATTAGAGATTTTGTATGTTATATGCACAATTTACTAAATTATTCATGTTTGAAGTTTGATATAATCAGTTTTATTATGCATATGATAAGATGGGCCTAATTCTTACAAGTTTTAGATTTCATGTTATAGTTGATGTGAGTTAAAGCTTTGTTTTCTTACAAGTTTTAGATTTTATGTTATAGTTGATGTGAGTTAAACGTTTGTGTGTTTCCAGTGTTTGTAGCATTAACTGTATAATAGAATTCATATTGCTAGCAATAGTAATGGTATTTGTTTGGGAGTACTAGTTTCAAGGTTTATGTTATAAGTCTTGGCAGTATGGTATGATTTACATCATCCTACATGTGGTATGATTTTCAAATATCTTTGCTTCATTTGCAGTGTGGTTTTTATGTGTTCTTTTTGGTGAATTTGTGAGGCATTTATTTCATGATTTTAACTCTTTTTTCAAAACCTTGGATGTAGGTAAAAATCTCAGTATTATTGTTAATGTGTTTTCAATCCATGTGATACTATAAAAAAAACTGCTTTCAATGTTAAGCTGTGAAAATTATATAAAACAACTCTTTGTGGTATTATTGTTTGTGGTATGAAAAATATATAAAACAACTCTTTGGTTTTTCAAATTATCGGTTTATTCACTTGTAAATCTCTGTTATCAATAAAATTGTTTATGTTTTCTTATTTGGTTGATTTAAGTTATCTAAAGTAGCTTCAAAAAATGTTGTTTTTCGCATTTGATTGAACCGCAAACTGTTGAGGCTTTACTCTAATCTGGGCTATTCTTTTCTCTGAGAACAACTGATAACGAAGACCTAACTATCAGAAGAGGACATGAAAAACACTGATGACTAGAAATTAAAATGCCATTTATATGCTTCCATATGGCAGTGTTATTATTTGATGAGTTCAATTATTTTAATTTGTTGGATACACAGGAAGGAGTAGGTTAATTAATTTTGCAAGTAATATGTTTCTTATAAATATATCAATGAGGTATCCCTTCTTACATCGCAACTTTGCAAGAGCCTTTGTTTTTGCAAATTTCAGTAAAGCAATTCTGACCATGTTAATATTTCTAAAGCCCCATTATTATTAAATTTTTAAATATTGAAAGTGTTGAAAATGTAATTTAGATTTTGAAATGTGCCACTTGATGTATGAAATTATTTTTAGATCCATTACCCATTGAAGAATAGAATTTTTATTCTTCCTCATGCGCTGGAGTTGCTGAGATTAATTTCATTGCCCAAGAATGGACGATGTAAAAGAGCATTGGCCACAACAAGAGATCAACATGCTGGACTGAAGGATGCATCTATGAAACCTAAGCTTATCCATTTCTCCATATCATATGAAAAAAAAGGAAGAAAAAAACAATATCATCAGGTAATTTATCTGGCAATATTACAAGAAATGAAGCACATATTTTATACCCTCCAAGAAGAATAGATTTTTAACAAGTGGGCAGTAAATGATTTTAAGCGGCAGCAAAGGGCAGTGGAGCGTACCTGGATGCGGAAGTGGAGTACCAGGGGCTAACAAGCTGGCGCGGAGAATAATGGCAGCAAGCAGGAGGGGAGAAGGAAAAACTGAGGGTTTTCTGTGTGTGCAGTCAAAATGGAAAAGAAGATCTGGGTTGTAATATATATTAAAAATTAGCATTGGGCAACAGTCCAATGATAATTTCTAGAAAGTATAAAACTTAAATAGCATTGGCTTATCAAATCCGATTCAAAATGTAAATATGTTAATGATCAGCATCGAAAATTCTGCCGATGCAAAAAATTGAGCATCAGCATAAAATCTAATACTACCTTTAACAAATAATTGAAAAAATTAGCATCAAATAAAAATTTGGTTCTAATTTCTGAATAATAAGTAGCATCAGCTCATCAAATCCAATGCTAAATACAAATAAATTAATATTACTTTGACAGTGGATCAGCATCAGACATCCTGCTGATGTTAAAAACTGATATTCAAAATATACCATTGGAACAAATCCGATATTATAAAACAAATGAAAACAACTTTAGCATCACATACCAATTTGATGCTAATTTCTAGAAATAGTTAGTATTAGCTAATCAAATCCAATGCTAAATGCAAGTAAATTAATATTACTTTGGTAATGGATCAGCATCAAAAGTCTTGGTGATGCTAAATAATGACATTAAATAATTGCATCCAAAGATATTCCCATTCTAAATAAACATATTGGAATTAACAATAAGATATTTTGTTTTTAGCATAGCAAAAGAATCAATGCTATATAGATATTGTATAATAAATAAATGAAAATTACATAAAAGTTAGCCACAAAACATAATCTAATACTACTATGTATTGGAATAGTTTCAAAAAGTTATAGTTCGTGGTAATTAATAACTTATTAGAATCACATTATATTGTCAATTCTAAATACTATCCGATCCCTGTCGACGTTAAAGTAAAAAATTCTTATTAGTTACTAATTTGATTCTAACTGTTTTTCTAATACAATCCCAAAGCGGATCCGATATGTATTAGTATCTGATCCCTATAGAAGGCGAACCCGCAAGATCTGCATCCAGACGAAAAAGACACTCTTATAGCTAGCGAGACGAAACAAGCTAGAAATAACTTTGTGGAAGAAGAAAAACTTCGTCAAGGAGGTTTCGAAGATGTTTATAGAGGTATTTTGTGTTACGAAATAAGTGACCGAATAGAGCAGGATTGCGACAAATAAATTTGAGAATAAATGACACACGAATTTTACGTGGAAAACCCCTGGATGAATTAGGGTAAAAACCACGGACAAAATAGAAGAATATCACTATAAAAATCGAGAATTACAACCTCTCTATTTTACAAGGAGAATACAAAATATCTCTCTTGTTATAATAGGAGAAAACACTCTAATATTTTTTTTCTCTCAAATTTGAGAAGGGGAAGAAGATTTTGAGATGCTAGAAATGAAGCAAGGAAAGCCTATTTATAGGAAAAAATTCTGCCGCCCAACCACCCTCCATTTAATGCATGGTGGGTGCCTAATTTTCCTTGTCAAAGTTTGTGGCTGGATTTGTCAAATTTTTCAGCTGCTTCTTCAATTTTTCCAGCTGCTCCTGACAAGGTTGGTGGCTACTTCTTCCATTCTTTCGGCTGTTTCTTCAATTTTCCTGTAGCTCTTGACAATCTCCCACTTGAAGATTGATTGATATTCAATCAGATCTTCACACCATTCTTTCTACCTTGTCATTACCAGGTTGCTTATGTTTCCATTATGCCACAAAAGGATCGACACCAAACAAACTTGTCACTGTTGACCGCCTTTGTCATAAAATCTGTCAGGTTATCTTCTGTGTGAATTTTTTGCATATCCACAGTTCCTTCTTCCACTTTCTCACGAACGAAGTGATACTGAACTCGTATGTGCTTTGTCTTAGGATGAAATACTGGATTCTTTGCAAGATGTAAGGCACTTTGACTGTCACAGTATAAGGGAATCTTTTCTTGCTTGTGCCCGAGTTCCTCTAATAGCATTTTCAACCATATTGCTTCTTTGCTGGCTTGTGTAGCTGCTACATATTCTGCTTCTGTTGTTGATGTAGCCACAACCGATTGTAGTTTTGATACCCAACTTACAGTTCCACTAGCAAGAGTAAACACATAACCAGTGGTGGATTTGCTTTTATCAAGATCTCCTGCATAATCAGAATCAACATATCCACTGACAATAAACTCTGATCCTTTGTAACATAATACAACATCTGAGGTCCCTTTGATGTATCTTAGGATCCTCTTTACAGCATTCCAATGCTCTTTGCCAGGATTCGCCATGTATCGACTAACCACTCCCACTGCATGTGCAATGTCTGGTCTTGTACAGACCATAGCGAACATTAAGCTTCCCACTGCTAATGCATACGGTACTCGAGACATTTCTATCCTCTCTTCTTCACTGCTAGGATTCATATTGGAAGATAACTTGAAAGTAATAGGAAGTGGGGTAGAGATTGGCTTACAATCTTGCATGTTGAAACGTCGCAAGATTTTCTTCAAATAATTCTTTTGAGAAAACACAATCTTCCTATTAATTCTGTTTCGGTAAATTTGCATCCCTAGAATCTTGTTTGCTGGTCCCAAGTCCTTCATTTCAAATTCCCTAGCCAACTGTGCCTTTAATTCTTTGATACGATCTTTGCTGGAACCTGCTACCAACATGTCATCTACATACAACAGTAAAATGATATAATCATTTTCACAAAACCTCTTGAAGTATGCACAAGGGTCTGAATTAAGTCTGTTGTATCCAAGGCTTATGATGAAGGAATCAAATCTCTTGTACCAACACCTCGGCGTCTGCTTTAGACCATATAGAGATTTGTTTAACCTACAAACCAAGTTCTCTTTGCCTTTTTCTTCAAAACCTTCTGGTTGGAGCATATAAATTTCTTCTTTAAGATCACCATGAAGAAAAGCTGTTTTCACATCTAGCTGCTCTAGATGTAAGTCAAATACAGCACATATTGCTAAGACTACTCTAACTATAGTGAGTCGAACGACAGGAGAGAATATTTCATTAAAGTCAATACTTTCTTTCTGAGCATATCCTTTTACCACCAGTCTTACACGATATCGCTCCACTTGATCTTCATTATTTCGCTTGATTTTGTAAATCTATTTATTACCAATAGGCTTTCTTCCTTGAGGTAGAGACACAAGTTCCCAAGTTTTGTTCTTATGAAGAGCTTCAATTTCTTCTTGCATTGTTGCTATCCATTGAGGTGCATCTGAGTTACTTGTTGCTTCTTGAAGAGTTGATGGTTCTCCTTCCTCTATTAGAAGACAGTATGCAACATTGCTCTCCATAATATAATCTGAGTGCCAGCCTGGCGTTTTTCTTGTACGATCTGATCGTCGATTTTCTAGAACTTCAGACCCAACTTGTTCTTGTTCTTCGTGCTCTAGTGTGACTTCAGAAGAATTCTTTTGTTCAGACTCCTTCATTTGTATAACTGTAGTCTCTGAATTTGCTGTGGTATGACCCTCTTCCATTTGTGGCTTTTCTTCTGTGAATATAACATCTCTGCTGACTACAACCTTGCGGGCAGTGGGATCCCACAGGCGATACCCCTTTATTCCATCAGCATACCCCAAGAATAAGCATTTTCTGGACTTTGGATCCAATTTTGTAGTTTCTTGGGCATTATACATCACTTACACTGGACTTCCAAATATATGGAGGTTTGAATAATCAACTGGCTTACCAGTCCACATCTCCATTGGTGTCTTCAACCCAATTGCTGTTGATGGGGCTCGATTTACCACATAACAGGTGGTGTTGACTGCTTCTGCCCAAAATGACTTGTCTAAACTGGCTGTTCCTAACATTGCTCTTATTCTTTCCAACAAGGTTCTATTCATCCGCTTTGCCACTCCATTTTGTTGAGGAGTGTATGTTGTCGTGAACTGCCTTTTGATGCCTTCTTGCTTGCAGAATATATTAAATTCATCACCAGTGTATTCTCCTCCGTTATCTGTCCTCAAACACTTAATCTTCTTTCCGGAATCAAGCTCAACACGTGCTTTGAAAATTTTGAAGATTGAAAATACATCTGCCTTCCTCTTGATAGGATACACCCAACATCTCCTAGAGTAGTCATCAATAAAAGACACGAAGTACTTTGCTCCTCCTAGGGATGGAACCAGTGCTTGCCATACATTAGAGTGAACCAGTTCTAGAATAGCCTTGCTTCTAGACTTTGATGTATTGAACTTCAGACGGTGTTGCTTACTTGTAACACAATGCTCACAAAAAGGTAGGGATACCTTTGTAAGCCCTGGAAGTAGTTTTTGATCTACAAGAATTTTCATTCCTTGCTCAGACATGTGTCCAAGCTTCTGGTGCCACATCCTTGTAGATTCTTCACTGCTTGAGGCAATCGATGCTTCTGCTTCAAGCAGAGTTTCTCCCTTTAACACGTACATGTTTGAACCTGTCTTTTCTCCCTTCATTATTACAAGCACGCCTTTGATTATTTTTATAATCTTGTCATTGATTATGACCTTACACCCAAGATCATCCAATTGCCCTAAAGATAATAAATTCTTCTTTAGGCCCTCCACGTGTCGAACCTCCTGAATAGTACAAATTGTACCATCATACATCTTTAGTTTAATGGTTTCAACACCGATAATCTTTAAAGCTTGGTCATTACAGCTGTACACTGATCCTCTCGAGATAGGTTCATAATGATGAAACCATTCTCTTCGAGCAGTCATATGAAATGTAGCTCCTAAGTCAAACAGCCATACATCAGCAAAATTTTTCCTAGTTTCACTTGTCATCACTACTTCACAACTCAGAACATGTCCATCATCTGAGGAGCTTGCAGTATTCCCTTGAGAGCCAGAGTTTCTCAAGTTCCAACAATCCTTCTTCAGGTGACCTCTCTTGCCACAGTTGTAGCATTTAACTTTCTTCTTACTTCTGGATTTTGACCTACCCTGATTGTGACTCCCACTTGGGCCACGTTCTGTTGATCTCCCTCTTGTCATTGTCAACGCCTCTGCTTGTTGTGAACTTATTTGTCTATCTTCCTTATTCTTACGACGACTTTCTTCTTCGAGAATAGCAGCTGCGATATCATCAAAAACTAAATAATCTGTGAGGATATTGTTTGTTAAGTTGATGATGAGTTGATCATATGAGTCAGGTAGACTTTGAAGTAGAAGCTCAGCACGTTCATTTGGCTCTATTCTATGACCCAATGATGTGAGTTGAGAGAATAGAGTATTTATAATGTTTATGTGCTCTGTCACCGAGGTAGATTCAGACATTCGAAGCGTATAGAGTTTTCTCTTCAGAAAAATTTTGTTATGAAGTGATTTCGCCTCGTACAGCTTGGTGAGATGATCCCATATCTCCTTTGCCGTCTTTTTCTCCTCTATGCTCGACAATACCCTATCTGCTAATGCCAGATGAAGATTTGCGATAGCATTTCCATCCATCTCGTTCCATCTGTCATCTGTGATACCTTCAGGTCTTTCGTTGATAGCCGCCAAGCAGTTATCTTTTCTTAATATTGCCTTTATCTTCAATTTCCATAATGAGAAATTACTCCCGTTGAATCGTTCAATCTCAAATTTTGCCGCCATTGCTTCTATCACATACTTTTACGTGAATAGTAATCTACTTATTTTCTGATGTGGAGGATCCAATTTAATGGCAACCACAGAGCATATGATAAGCAGACATACACATCCAACACAAGGCTCTAATACCACTTGTTACGAAATAAGTGACCGAATAGAGCATGATTGCGACAAATAAATTTGAGAATAAATGACACACGAATTTTACGTGGAAAACCCCTGGATGAATTTGGGTAAAAACCACGGACAAAATAGAAGAATATCACTATAAAAATCGAGAATTACAACCTCTCTATTTTACAAGGAGAATACAAAATATCTCTCTTGTTATAATAGGAGAAAACACTCTAATATTTTTTTTCTCTCAAATTTGAGAAGGGGAAGAAGATTTTGGGATGCTAGAAATGAAGCAAGGAAAGCCTATTTATAGGAAAAAATTCTGCCGCCCAACCACCCTCCATTTAATGCATGGTGGGTGCCTAATTTTCCTTGTCAAAGTTTGTGGCTGGATTTGTCAAATTTTTCAGCTGCTTCTTCAATTTTTCCAGCTGCTCCTGACAAGGTTGGTGGCTGCTTCTTCCATTCTTCCGGCTGTTTCTTCAATTTTCCTGCAGCTCCTGACATTTTGAGTAACGGGAATTTGGATAAAGCTGTTTAGAGGTTCAATTCTAAAGGCTGAGATACCGATTCTTCCTAAGATGATGCCTGTAGCCAACTATCAACCAGTTCAAGTGAAGTCTTTATGACTTCTACAAGTGCTAATTTAGGTCGTTAAATCATGGGTTTATTTCTAATATGTTAACTTCTAATTCATTAACATTGCTTCAATTGTACATTGTTGTTATTCTTCATATCAAGTTAACTAAATTAAAGAAAATTCCGATTGGTGACGGGCTTAAGCACAAAACTTTTCTACCCGTTGAGTCCCTGACTTTCACAGCTTTTGGTGCTCTTGCAATTAGACGAAAACCAAAAACTTACTATTAACAAAGTTAATATAATTGTTCAAGGAAAGCCGACTATTTACACATGCCATTCCTTGCGAAGTCAACTAAGAATACTAAAAACAAGACGGCAACCGGCGGATTTAATTGTTGCGATGTTCTGCCATCCTTAGTCTCCAGGACTTTCTGTTTACCTAATATTATTTGTCGCATCACATCGTCTCTTATTGGAATGGACGCATTGAAGCCGTGATTATTAAAACGCAAAAATTCTCAAATACATACAAAATTTCCAAATGGATAGTTGAGTAACGAGGATCATGCGTTTCTCTACTATGCCGACTTAGCTTCAGGCCATATTCTGATTCCTTGGCTTCAAATTGGTGGGCGGCCTCTGAGCTAGTCAATTATGCTACGATAATCCCGACTGCCTGTCACTTTACTTTGTCCTAAACTTGCATTTAGCGTTTGAGATTCGCTTGCACCTTGTCGAAGTCTCAATATAGGTCCAATAGATGAGACTTCAGCAAACAGTTAACTTGGAAGTGAGCATATTCGATTACGGGCCACAGTCATATTATTTTAATAAAAGCATGCAATATTTTATTATTAATCAAGAACAGTTGAACCTTACCAAGTTGATATTTGATAAAACCAAGCAAGGATCGATTAGGACGATGATATAGTTGAACTACTTCTTTTGCCTCTCTATCCAATTTACGTCCATTTTCTTTCTCTCTATCTATATGCCCTTTAGCAATGGCTTTCTCCTGCCAAATTCCATTCAAAGAAAATTGTTCGTCTATGTTTCTGAACTGCATGATTTTGATAATCCTGTTGGTGCTCCCATTTGCAAGTTCAGTTTCTTTCAATTATTCAAGTTTTCCAACGAACACGCCCAATATAGTATTTGAAGGAGATGCATTCACGTCAAATGATGTTCTCCAACTGACCAAGAATCAGGCTGACAACAATCTCACAAGAAGCGTAGGCCGTGCCACATATAGTCAACCTGTGATTATTTGGGATGCCAAGACTCGAAGGCTCACAGACTTCACAACTCAATTCTCCTTTATTATTAAGGCTCTTAATACTTCTAATAATGGCGACGGGATAACTTTCTTCTTTGCTCCATCTGATTCAACAATTCCTGACAACTCAACTGGTGGATATCTGGCACTGTTTAGTCCTGAAACCGCGCAACTCAACACTTCCAAGCAAATTGTTGCGGTCGAGTTTGATAGTTTCAAAAATTATTGGGATCCAAGTTCTGATCATGTAGGAATCAATGTTAATTCCATTGTCTCAGTAGCGACTGTCGACTGGAAAAGCAGCATTAAGGATGGAAGAAGGGCTAATGCGTGGGTAAGTTACAACTCTAGGACGCAAAATTTAAGTGTCTTCCTAACTTACGCAGATAATCCTGTCTTCAGCGGGAACTCCAGTCTTTGGTATATTGTTGATTTGAGGAAAGTTCTCTCGGAAAGGGTTAAGGTAGGTTTCTCTGCATCTACAAGTGAGGTTGTTGAAATACATAACATTATTTCTTGGAGTTTTAGTTCAACCTTGGATGAGAGTAAAGGAAAAACAAACGTTGGGTTAATAGTTGGTTTAACTGTGGCTATTGGAGCTTTAATCTGCGGATTGGGTGTGATTTGGTTTATCTGGTGGAGAAAGAGGGCCGGTGTGAGTAAGGAAGATGAGGCCATTGATGAAGCTATAGACGACAAATTCGAAAAGGGTACTGCACCTAAGAGGTTCACTTTCCGTGAACTAAGCCGGGCCACAAACAGCTTTGCGGAGGGAGCCAAGTTGGGGGAGGGAGGATTTGGCGGTGTTTATAAAGGTTTACTGAGCGATCAGAAAACAGAAGTGGCAGTCAAAAGGGTGTCAAGAGGATCAAAACAAGGGAAAAAGGAATATGTTTCAGAGGTAAGGATCATTAGCCGTTTGAGACATAGAAATTTAGTTCAACTGTTTGGTTGGTGTCACCAACAAGGAGAGTTCCTTCTTGTCTATGAATTTATGCCTAACGGAAGTCTTGATGCTCACCTCTTCGAAGGAAAGACCACGCTTTCTTGGACTGTACGTTACAAAATAGCCCTTGGTTTGGCGTCCGCTTTACTGTATCTTCATGAAGAGTGGGAACAATGCGTTGTCCACAGAGATATCAAGTCTAGCAATGTCATGTTGGATTCCAATTTCAACGCCAAGTTAGGTGATTTCGGGCTCGCAAGGCTTGTAGACCATGATTTGGGCTCGCAAACTACTGTTTTAGCTGGAACTATGGGTTACCTTGCTCCGGAATGTGTTACAACCGGCAAAGCTAGTAAAGAGTCAGATGTTTATAGTTTTGGAGTTGTTGCCCTCGAAATCACATGTGGAAGAAGGCCAGTTGAATCGAGGGAAGAACCCAGCAAAGTAAGGCTAGTGGAGTGGGTCTGGAACCTCTACGGAAAAGGACAACTTCATGAAGCTGTGGACAAGACATTAATGAGAGATTTCGATGAGAGGCAAATGCAGTGTTTGATGATAATTGGGTTATGGTGCTGCCATCCTGATTACACTCTTCGTCCATCTATAAGACAAGTGATAAATGTTTTAAACTTTGAGGCTCCATTGCCAAGCCTTCCCTCGAAGTTGCCGGTGCCAATGTATTATGCACCTCCCATGGATATGTGCAAGGTCACCTACTCATCCTGTGGCGTTACACAGTCATCAGTTAACAGTTGCTCGACATGTTCATCGACATCAGCAGCCTCAACAACTGCTTTTTTGAATTCTCCAAAAGTTGATTCGGATATGTAACATTTGTTTTGCTTTCATTTATTACAATAAAATTGCTATCTATAGTTTGCTGGAGTATTAGTTCTTTATCTGTTGATTTCTTGTTGATGGCTATGAAGATATAATATAATTCCTTATTGTCTGAAGCAATAAGGAGAATGTCGTCTTCATGCAAGAAGGCAGCAAGATTTGCAATTTATTAATGGTTGTCAGTAATAATAAAGTTACTGTAAATTGAGAGCATAAAGAGAACGAATATTAATGGTGATATTTTTATTTCAATAATTATGAACTTTCGAATTAATAATTAATCAATGTAAAGCGCAGCATTGGTAAAGATTTTATGTAGGCCAAAGGACATATTCCCAAGGGTTCGTTCAAAATAGATTTTGATCTTCACTTAAGTTTTAAATATTTAAATATTTATCTATTAATCAAAATCAATAATTAAATTTAATGATAAATAGTTATATTTTTATAATTAAAAAAATATTTTAATCATTTTATTAATAAAAATTATAAAATAATAAAATAATTTTTTAAAAATATAAATATTATTTAAATGTTAAAAATATTAAAAATATAAAAAAATTAAAATTATATTTAAATATAAAAAATTTTAAAAATTAAGAAAATAAAAACAATCACCACCATCAATGCTGGGGGCATGGAACTAAGTAGCAAAAAATGACTAACTAGTTATAGGGGTGGTTAAATCAGACCACTTCATTTGATGAAAATGGTTTTTGGAGGAGACAACTAAATCTGGTCGTCTTCACCAGTAAAAAAGTAAAAAATTGTCAAAAATGATCGGTCTTAGCCTCAGTAGTCATCTTTGGTCATGGTTGCTGGTTTAGCCACCTTCGTAAAAATAGGAGATAGCCAACCATCATGACGACAATGGTGGCTACTTTTTTATTTTTTAAAATTTAAATATTTTTTTAAAATTTTAAAAAATTTTAAATATATTTATATTTAAATAATATTTTTATAATTTTTTATTTTATAATAAAAATATTTTAGTCATTTTATAAAATATATAAATAAAATTGGATGAAAAATAAGTAAAAAATAAGCGTTTGAATTTAAAAAAAATTAAAGGATGAGATTTTGTATTTAAGTGAATCCTTAGGTGGGAATAAGTCATTCCTTTTATATATAATAAATTGGGCCAGAAAATGGGCTTAGGCCCACAAAAGTCTGGTGGGGTTAAACTATGAAAAAGTTAATATGACTGAATACAAGTCTTGGTAATATAAAAATGATTATTTTCCACGTATCTATTAATATATTTCTACACATTTTCTTGTGCATTTATATAATTTGTAAATATATTTTGATTATTAATAAAATAAAGTATTTAATTATATCATTGTTTAATACATATAACGTGTTTAGTATGATAGAGCTGAGATGATAAAAACAGACGATTAACTGTGTTTTCTATACGTGTTTATTGATGATGGAGAGCAAATCCTTAATTTGATTTTCAATCTGATCTCAATGGATCTCCTTCTCTTTTGCATTGAATGTGCGTCTTTCCATAAATTCGAATCAAAGTTTACTTTGGTTATTCTAAAGTGTCATTTGTCATACTTTTCATCAATTTCACCTTAAATTTATCATTTTTTGTGTAATTAGACATAAAAATCTGTGATCCTGAAATATATATAGAACAATGGTAAAATTATAAAATTGTACCCAAGACTCTTTAAATCAGCACTAATTTATGTCTATGCGAGACTCTTGTCAAAAAGTGTTTATACATCCTGATTTACGGTCTAGATATAACTTCCAAGAATCGTCTTCGTCGTTGATCAGTAACCAAAATACAATTGACTTAAGTTATAGCATCGTGTCAAATAAATGTTCACTGTCAGATCCATTGACAAATGGAAAGAAACAAACTAAAATGGTAAACCCCATTCATTACCTTACCAAGTAAGCAACGCCGTGTGTAATATACAATTATTACCTCATTTTTGCTTGTATAAATACGGACCACCGTCACTTTTTTTTTTTTATTCCTTTCTTCAGCATTTACTTTCACAGAGAGATTAGAAGAAAATATTGATGGCATCTGCACCGGAGCAAGAGCACTCGAAGGAGGCCTTTGGATGGGCTGCTAGGGATTCTTCTGGTGTTCTCTCGCCCTTCAATTTCTCTAGGAGGTTGTTCTTTCTTTTCTCTAGATTAAAATTTTGTTATAAATTATTTTGGTCTCCTGTTGAATGTGTGTTTTGATTTGCAGAGCCACGGGGGCGACGGACGTGACATTGAAAGTGTTGTATTGTGGGATATGCCATTCAGATCTTCACATGATAAAAAATGAATGGAAAAAGACCAAGTATCCTCTTGTTCCCGGGTATGTATTTTTTTCATCTTTCTCAATTTCAGTGCAAAAACAATGGAATTAAAAGATGAAGATGTAAGTGCCTGTGAGCTTACGAATATATTACAAGTTAAGCTACGTCTTTCTGCAAGTATACGTTCCCGTAGGGCCCTTTTCTTTCTTTGTAAAGCGCCAAACAGGAAGGGAAAAAATGGTTTCTAAGGAACCGTATTAAGACATTCACATCTTTTATCAGCGTCAACTTCTTTTAAACTTCCATATAGAAAACAAATACATTAATCAAAGATTCGTATTTTCTAAGATCAAATAAGTAATACTATTTTATCATCTTAAAAGTGAAGATGGTTGAGATGATAAATCACAGTGCTATCTCCAACCAGGCCTGAACTCATTCTAAGGAGCTAGAGTTCTCGAATCATTCTTCCACACACCTAATGTCGAACGAATCAATTAAGATTGTATTTGGTGCTTAGAAATTAAGTGTGATAAATAAATTAGTAAATAACACTAGCAATTTAACTGTGACTAGAGCCCAATAATTGATCAGGTAGATAGATTTGATACCTCTTTTAAGACTGTTATGTAAATCACAAAAATTTGTTATTTTTCCTCTTCGAAAATATATTTGTGTTTGTCTGTATATGCAACTTCTCTTCGATATGGTCTTGAAATTTTCTTTTCGTAGAAGGGTCATAAAAAAAAGAAGGCGAAATGACCATTTCCCAACAAAATTTTGATGAAATGATTTTATTTTTTACATTTAAAAAATTAATTTATTCATGGTTCATCCATTTTCACTAGTGAAAACTTCTACATAAAAGGGTAAAAAATCATTTCATTTTATGCTTTTTACACTCTATCGCCCCCTTTTTTTTTTAATTTTATTCTTTTTCCTTTTTTCCTTTCTCCCCCTCTTTCTTCTTCCTTACAATCGCCTGATTATCCTTCTTCCCTTTTTCTTTTTATCCCTCCTCTTCTTCCTTATAGTCGCTCGATTACCCTTCTTCCTCTTTTTTTCTTTCTCTCCCTCCTCTTCTTCCTTACAGTCGCTCGATTACCCTTCTTCCTCTTTTTTTCATTCTATCCCTCCTCTTCTTCCTTACAGTCGCTCGATTACCCTTCTTCCTCTTTTTTTCATTCTATCCCTCCTCTTCTTCCTTACAGTCACCCGATTATCCTTTTCCCCCCTTTTTTCGTCCTCTCCCTTCTCTTATTTCTTACAGTTACCCGATTACCCTTCTTCCCTTTTTTCTCTCTCCCTTCTCTTCTTCCTTGCAGCCGCCCGATTACCATTCTTCCCTTTTTTTTTTCCTCTCCTGGTTGTTCTTCCTTACAGTTGCTCGATTACTCTATCCTACTTTAGCTTCACACTGAATCCCAATCCACTGTCACCTCTCAGTCAGACAAGGTCTAAAATTGTGTCAAGTTTACCACATTTCAAATCAATGAAGTTTGAAATAATGACACTGTCAAACATCTTTATATGTGGTACTTTAAAAGAAAACAAAGAGGGAGAAATTTTAGTATCGTAATGCATTGGAGGAAAGTGAGAGAATGTCTAATCTCTTAAATTTATAGAACGAGGGATGATTACATTTAAATCTCCCCATAATTAGAAAAATGGACATCAACTCTTTCCAGGTTCTTATTTAATTTAATTTTTTTTTTTTTTTTTTTGATAATCAAATGGTGGATAGAAGATCATTAAAATTTTCAAATTTGAGTTAAATTTTTTTTTTGAAGAAGAAACGTGGTAGTTGAAGAGATTTGTTTTTAAGTGATGACAAATTTTGAAGAGAAATTTGGTTTTGGAGAATGGATGTAAAAGAAAGAGAGGAGGAAAAAAAAAAAAAAAAAGGAAGAAGGGTCATGGGACGTTTCATAGTTTTACTAAAAAAGATAATTTCGAAATTTTAATATAAATAGCAAACTAGTAAGCTTTTAGTAAATCCAAATAATTTTCATTACTATAACTACATGGAAGATAGATAAATGGATTTTTCAATGAGAGATTGTCGTTTTATCCAAGCTCGGTGAAAAATAATCATCTATCCTTAAAAGATATAACAAAGTGCAAATAATTACCACATCCGGAAATCTTAATATTACGCAAAATGTTCTTGTGATCATGCCACTCACTGGAACTGGGCTTCATTTCCAGGCATGAGATAGTTGGTGAAGTGACAGAGATTGGAAGCAAAGTGGAGAAGTTCAAAGTCGGAGACAAAGTGGGCGTTGGATGCATGGTGGGATCATGCCGCTCCTGCGAAAACTGTGCCAACAATCTCGAGAATTACTGCCCCAAAATGTTACTCACTTATGGTTCTATTTACTATGACGGAAGCATCACATACGGAGGCTACTCCGACTTTATGGTTGTCGACGAGCACTTCGTCATCCACATACCAGATAATTTACCTCTAGATGGTTGCGCCCCTCTCCTCTGCGCTGGAATTACAGTTTACAGTCCTCTGAGACACTATGGACTTGACAAACCTGGAATGCATGTGGGCGTGGTTGGCCTTGGTGGGCTAGGTCATGTGGCTGTCAAGTTCGCAAAGGCAATGGGGGTCACGGTCACTGTCATAAGTACCTCTCCGAACAAAAAAAATGAAGCTATCGAACGTCTTGGAGCTGATTTCTTTTTGGTCAGCCGAAACCAAGATGAGATGGAGGTATGCATTTTGCATTGCAAATATTTTGTTTTCTCGGTAGACGGTTGTGACGCTTCTAACGTTGAATGTGTAGGCTGCAATGGGCACAATGGACGGTATTATTGACACAGTATCAGCCGATCACCCTGCTCTACCATTGATTGGATTGTTAAAAACAAATGGAAAGATTGTTTTTGTTGGGGGGTCAGAGAAGCCACTAGAGATTCCCCTTTTTCCTCTGATCAAAGGTGAGCATTTAACTAATTTTTTGGTTCTATGTTCTGATTTTGGTAGGTAGAAACGGGGGGAATAACTATTTCCCAACCCCATTATGCCGAAATTAAAATTCTACCTTTAGAGTTAAAAAATCACAAATTCCCACCTTTAATCAGGTTTTGTACATAAGTTCCCTTATATTAGGGCAAAAGAAAGGAAAAGACTAAAATACTTTTATAGTACTAAAACTGAGGTAAATAAAAACTTCGCTTTGTCATGTCTGAAGGAATCTTACGTGTTAAACAAATCTAGAAAGAGAAGATTGGAGGAATACTATTTGAAAAGGTGAAATATAGAAACGTTGATAGTCAAATTTTCATTGTACTTTTACAGCAACCGATTTGGTTCCCCTGGTGATGGCTTCTAAATCCAATTTCAATTTTTTTTTTTCTAACTGGCTATAGGTGAAGTTCATAATCCTTCTATTTAAAACCCTAATTTCTATTTTCCTGTTTAGCAATAAAATAGTGAATGACGAATAAGAATAAGATGGATAGAGGAAAAAAAAAAAAAAAAGAAAGAAAAGAAGAAAGAAGAGTGTCGAAAGGGGTTGGCCTAAGGAATGCAAGAGGGAGAGGAAACTCCGAAGAGAAAAGAACTGATGCATGATTTTTTTTAATCCTTTTAATAGGATATTTATTTATAAGTTGATATCTTTTAAATTAAACTGACATTTTTTGTTTATAATATTTTTTGAGTTTATAAGTTGGACTTGATAAAAAAAAAAACAAGCTAGAAAACCAATTTTTTATTTCTGTCTTTATAAGCACTATTTGTTTACTTAATTCTAAAATTATATATGATCGAAAAATATTTCAAAAATATTATAACAAAAATAGAGTTAAAAAATATATTATTTGATAAAATAATTTAATACTCTTTTTAACTATTTTAATAATAAAATATACTTATAAACAATATTTTATCAAACATGTAAACTGTTTATTATCCATCTATAAGTACTTTAATTAAATACATAATTGTTTAAAATTTCAAATATTTATAATTAATTTGTATAAGTTAGATTAAACAGACTTTAAATTATAAATGATATTTAAATATCATTTATTAACTAAAATTGATAAATAAATTAGATGAAATGTGTGAATTTCCCATTTTTTAATTTTAAAATAAAAAAAGTTGTTTGTTTTGCTTTTTCTTTAGAAATATTGGATAGAGATTAATGTGGAAAGGTGTTGCAGGGAGGAACATGGTTGGGGGTAGTATGATCGGGGGGATAAAAGAGACACAGGAGATGATTGATTTTGCGGCAAAGCACAAGATAACGTCAGACATTGAGGTGATAGCTGCAGAGTATGTCAACACTGCAATGGAGCGACTTGAGAAATCGGATGTTAGATACCGATTTGTGATTGATGTTGCCAAGACAATGAAGCCTTCTATCTTTTAAATACTTCTATCATCTTCATAAATTTTTGTTAAGAGAGTATGAGTTTTGAGTCAGAGAATTGTCTTAATTATATATTCAGTTTCATTTGTTCTAGTTTTACAACTAATAAATAAATCAAAATATTCAAGACTCTTGGAAAATATTGTATATCATAGTTTTCAACTTGATTTTCTACATGGCAAGACTTCTTTACTTTGCTTGTTTTAAATTTATCAATTTGGTTCAAATGTATTGATGTACTTTCTAGTTATTTCTATTTTATATATATCTTAAATTAATGAAAGGTATGATGGTCATTTTAAATATTGTTTCAATATTTTGAAAAGTAAATTAGACTTAGTAACCCCAATTTATGAAATGAAAAGAATTCTTTCTCCCAAAGAAAATAATGTTACACAATTAAATCAAATAAGCATAAGTTAGTAAGGAGTGGTAAAGAAATACTCTGGTGGCATGTGCAAAAACATGTTTGAGCCCCAAAACATCTTTATGATCACTGAGAATGGAAGATGGAGATGGCCCTCCACTAATACCTGGAAGCTTATGAAAATTAGAGAGAGAGTTTCCTTTGATTCCTGAAGGAGGAGAGGATACCATCATATGGACTCCAAATAACAAAAGTACATTTACTATTAATATTATATCAAACATCTTAAGGAATTAGAAGGATAAAGCTCCTTGGGCTTATTTGATATGACATTAAAGATTTATTCCTAGACATGCCATTATCCTCTGGCTTGCGGTTAACAAAGACGGCCTACTAAAGATAAGGTTAGAAGACTTTGTCCCCTTAAGGATTCCGCATGTGTTCTTCGCAAGAAACATGATGAAGATATTGATCACTTGTTCTTTAATTATGATTATTGTAATGATTTGTGGGGAGAGTTAATGAGGAGAAACAACATGGGATACACTAGACAATTATGGGGGAATTACATTGACTTGGGAAGGGAGTGGGCTTCACCAAACTCTTGCTAAAATGTGTTTAGGAGCCTTGGTCTACCCCTTATGGAAGGAACGTAACAGTAGAATCTTCTCAAATAAGTGCACAATCAAAGATAGAATTCTTGAGAATGTGATAAGAACTATTAGAAATAAAAGAATTGATCTTACTGGTATTAAAGATACAATTAGACAGAGAGTTGGCACATAATTGGAAACTCTCATATTGTATCTTAAAAAACTCCCCTCTTTTTCAAATGATCTTTGTTTTTGTTGAAGTTTCTTTGTTCTTTTCTCTCTTGTTGCGGATTTTGTGGTGGTCCATTAACTATGTCCTTATTCTTTCTATGGTAAACTTTAGAAATATTTATTGTCTTTCTCAGAAGGATGAAACTAGTGAGAACAATTGGATGCTTATCCTTGATTTCTTTGGCCTTTTGCCTAGGAAATGGTTTGAGAGTTATTTTTTGGAAGATGTTTAGTCCTCTTGGCCTAAGCTTTCTCTTAACTTGTGGGTTATTTTGCAGGTCATTTGGAGGATAAAAGGTGAAAAGACAGCCAAGCGCTATGAAGGAAATATTTATGATCATTGTTCTCATGATATTTGTTGGAAGAGGATCTCTTCTTGCTGGGGAAGACTTATTTTTGGTGGCTGCATGGCTGCTCATCTTTGTCAGCCTATTCTCTTTCAAGTTCCTAATTTATCAAGTCAATTCAAGTGGGTTTTCATGCATAATTACCTTGGTTCAGTTGCTGTTTTATGCCTTCGTTGGCTGTGGTTTATTTCGTCCAGCAGGCTGATTGTTTTTCTTGCGGGCTTACCTTGCTGCACTTTTAAAATTCATGCGTGCACTATTCTTTTAAATAGTGCATGCAAAATTCCTTGTTACTTGATGCAGATGCTCGGCTATCGGTACTTGAATGTTTACATGTTGTTCTTATATCTTTTTGAGCTTGATTTAAACTTGCATGGACATTATGGCCATTGGAGGAACAGCTATATAGTCATGGAATGTTTCAGCTTGGAATTTGGAATGGTAGGATTAGATTTATGGCAGCTCGGTGCAGGTTTTTTTATTCATCTTGGCTGCAACATCTTGCAAATTGGATTGGGCTCTTGATTTGCTGGAAAAGAAGTGAAATGAGCTGCTGCATAAAATTTAATTTAATTTGCGACGTTTCACCAGTTTTGGCTTATTGCTTGGCTGGAGTGGTGATACTTATGAGCTGTATTTTAGGCAGCAGCTTGCCTTTTATTTTTGGATTGAAGGGTTGCTTCCTCATGGCTCCAAATTTTTTTTTTATGCTCGGCTTGGCCTTCTCTTTTGGTTCCTCAACATGTTTAGGACTAACTACATCTGCTGGAACTATTCAAGGATGATTCACACCTTGTCTTTGCTGAATTTGGAAGGGTTGTTAGTTGAATTTCCACTTGTGACTGTTCACAGACACTATCGGTGAACAGTAATTTCTGGAAATTTTCTCATGTGCAAGCTGATTTTTCCCCCTCTTTTTGGATTGATTTCAAGGTGATTCGGTTAGCTTTTTGCTCCATTCTTGTCGTTAGAAGAACTTTTTCAGCAAGAAGGTTGGAGACCCAAATCATTTGCATCCTTGCTGCCGTAAAGTCTTTGTTGCTCCTCTATTTCCGTGAGCTGAGCCTGGAGCAGGTTTTATAAGCTGAAGGGTTGCTTAATCTTTGTTGGGCTTGAAGGCTTCAGAGGTGCAACTTTAAAGGGCGATAGGATAAGATCAAGAGTTACTCTAAAGAGAACCTAAATTTTAATAATTTAGATCTGGTTTATATTTTTGGTAGATATACTTGCTTTCTGTGTGGCCTGGTGAATCAAAATTGTAAGTTTACCATTTTTTTTATGCAAGACAAAGATTTAATTAGTCTTAAGCTATTTGTTTCTCATCCCTTTTGAACTCTATTTTGGTAGATACCAAGATGGACTCTCAAGAGGGTAGGTAGGGTTTTGGTTGTCCTTGCATTTAGTGTTGGTGGGCTTTTTCCTTCCAGCTTATATTATTTCAGACTTGTCTGCTTATTTTGTTTATAAATTTTAACTTACCAAAAAAAGAAGAAAAAATAATTTCTTCTTTTCCTTCCTCGTAATCAGACTGATCCTCCATGTTCTCTTAAAAATTATTACAATATTTACAAATAAGATAAAATTCCAATAGTTTGGTGTATTTTTTCCCATTTCTAAGGCAAATCGAGGTAATAAATAGAACCCTAATTTTCTAGGGTTAATAAGAATTTTAAATTTTTATTAATATCTTGGTTTTCATGGGGAGAAATTGAAATTGTGGTTAGAATTAAAAAGAATTCACTACAAAATGAGGTTTTAAAAAGGGAAAAGAGGTTGTGAAAAGTCTATTTTCTGTTGCTAAAGAATTCTAATGACAAAAAAAATTTCTTGTCATTATCCATCGTTATGGCTTTCCCTTGTTAGAAGTATTAACAGTGGAAAAAAAAATTTTGTTGTTAATGTATATAATAAGATGTGCAAGTCTCATAATTTAAATTAGTAATACCAATGAATATTTTTATTGTTAAAACAATGTTTCTGATCATTAAAAGTAATAATACAAAGAATATCTTCATTTTTATAACAATGTTTATTGATCAGTAAATATAATATCAATAATGAATATTCTACTTATTATAACAATATTTGTTAGTCACTAAACATAATATAAATAATAAATACTCTGATTGTTATAACAAAAGTTATCTATCACTAAATATAATATCAATGATATATATTTTCATAATTATAAGTAAATTTATTGGTCAATAAACATTAATATTATCGTGAAAAATATTTTGTTGTTATAATTATATTTATCAACCATTTAAAAAATGAAACAATAATGAATATTCTCATCCTTATGGCTATATTAAATGATAATTAAAATTGCAATAAAGTTTTATCATTATAATAAGACGAATATTAATAATGAAGTTTTGTTCCTCAGAATATGATTATTGATATTGATTATGTGCTAATTGCAATTATCTTAAGGTCATCCACATGATACACATTCATAAAAAAAAAAGAAGAGAAAATGTAGACTATGATAATCCCTCCTTAAAATTAAAATTAAAAATTCTTATAAGTAACATTCAAGTGCATATATTATGTACAACTAATATTAAGTGTTTCATTTTGACTTGTATTTTTATAATTTGGGAAGAGAGATGATCAAATTCAAAATAAGCATAACATATGTGTCAGATTCACATGTGTGTTTCAAGGGTATTTTAGTCAATTTCTTGTATTGTTTTATTTAGTTTTAATTTGTTATGATAATGTACTATCATGCATGGTGGATAACATGCCCTTATGTGACTTAGATCATTCATGAAGTCATGAATGATCCAAAATGGATAATATTGTAATTTGATTATGATCTACTTTCATGCATGAGAGGTGCATGGTCATGCATTCAAGTAATTATTGGATAATCATGTCTCTGGAGATTGAAATATATGATAAAGATGATTGAAACTACTTGGATGTTCATGTATGAATGACATTATTTTTTGAAAATTTATATGAAGTGAAATGGCTAGAAAGATCTCAAACATTTATTTTACATTATACATACATATATACACCAAAATGAAAGAGAGAGAGAGATCAAAGAGTGTTGTCACTAGAGAAGTCTATAACCATGTGAAGAAAAACATTATTGATAAAGGAAAAGTAAGTAGGCTAAATATCATCCCTTTCTTATTTTGATCAAGTCATGATAATGAAGTTGAAGATTATGTGAACAACATGTTTTTAATGATGTTAACATGATAGAAGTATGATGAAATAAGACCCAATAATTGGAATATAACATGATAGAAGTGTGATGAAATAAGGCCCAACATTTGGAATATAGTATATTATGTATTGATGAATTGAAATAAATGAGAATTTTCATGTAAATAAACATTGTGATTTCATGTTAGATTTATAAGCATGCAATGAAATGTTTAGGGATGATACATATGATGTACAACATTAGAGATTTAAATTTCATATGTTAGGACATAGAAACGAATGTCAATATGGCAAAATTAAGAGTTACAAAAAATAATGAATGATAGTACAAAAGGATGTGCGCGGTCATTCACTAGCAATGTAGAAGATGACGAATAATAGTCGTGTATTAAGTGTATGGTCATAAATGATGTGCTACACACAATAGTCACTAGGATAATGATGCTCATGCATAAGTGTAATAAATTGAATGATCATTCATAGACCATTCACACTTGTTCACGTGAATAAAATTATGAAAATACCCATATGTTATATACTAAAAAAGGGAATGAATGGAAATAGCCTTACAAAGACAAATAAGGTGAGTATAATGAATAAAAGTTCCCTGATAGTGTGAATAATGGCATGCACAAAAAGATAAAAAGTTGTATTTGAGTGGAAACAACTACATGGAATAAGAATAAGCCACTAGTTGTGTTTAATATGTTATAAGTAAAGGGATAATGAGTTGATGTTGTGTGATTTTTTACTCCAAAGGTTAAAAATGTACAAATATTATGTGATCTAAGATTAAAAAAAGACAATTGTAGGGCGATTGATTGCCATGCTTTGTGAACTTGGAAAAAATAAGATACTATGTTATTTTGTATGAACTTTAACATAAGGGTATCAATGATGCGTGATATTTGGCCCAGGCTTGGAGTCACTATTGTGTGATCTGTAGCTTATGAATCCATGTGAAAGCATGATTATTATGGCTAAAACATATAAGATATTTCATGTACACTCCTATAAAAAGGTACCCAGGGTATTAATCTCGTAATTCACTTATAAATTTTGTGCATTAAAAGAATAAAATGCACTAGTGGTTTGTCATGAAGTTAGTGAGATACTTCACGTACATACTTATGATAGATGTAACATCAAAGAAAAAAAATATAAAGTAATATAAAGTAATAAAATAAGTATAAAAATAAAGAATTAGATAAAAAAGAAAAAGAAAAAGAAAAATTGAAAGAGAAGAGAGAGGAACAGAGGAAAGAAAAAAAAGAAAGAATAAAAAGGGAGCAAGGAAGAAGAAAAAGAGAAAGCCACTCCAACCCTCAAACTGATCACTTTGACTCTAGCCACCACTTCTACTCCCTTATCGTTAGCCAAGGTGCTAGCTTTAGCTATCTTTCTCTTAAACTATGATCGACACCAGAGACTTGGTGTAGCGACCCTCGCCCCGATTACTGTGCGCTGTGGAAGATACTGTACATATAATAATCAAATATACCTGAGACGGGAATCTCTACAGAAAAACTGCTGCTGAATAAATTTTTCTTTATAAAATAAACTGAAAATATAATTTACTGTGAAAGTAAATTAAATATAAGCATGGAAAATCTCAGGCTACTCATGTATAGAAAATAAACTGGTCATACAGTGTATACGATAATGTAATACACACACACACACACACACACACACACACACACACACACACACACACACACACACACACACACACATATATATATATATATATATATATATATACATGAGAAACTAAAGCATGCGAGCCAACATGCTATCTGCTGCTGCCGAGCCATATCCCCAAAATCTCGCAGCGGTCTCGCTCCAGCTCAGCCTCGAACTACTGACCTGCAAAAGGAAACAGGGAAGGGAGTGAGTGATAAAGTCACTCAGCAAGCGTTTCCAAACACAACACTCACAGGTCAAAACATTCACTGACTACGTGACTTGTCACGTAGGAAATTCTGCTAGACAGTTTTCTTACTGTTTTCTGTTATATTTCTGTTCTGATATTATTCTGTTTCTGTTCTGATATTGTACATGACATGAAATGTGTATGCTGATGTCATGTGTATGCTGAAAACTGTAAAACTTGCCCTCAGACTTGTTTTTCTGAAAAACTGTCTTTTCTGAAAACTCTTTCTGATAATAAAACTGTGATCCGAAGATCCTGAATATATACATATAGTATATCTGAAATCTGTATCAGAAAGTACTAAAAATCTCTGAAATATTTGAAAATATCTGCTGTGCTGGTCAGACTGATGAATACAGGGATTCGACACCCTGGTCGTGTGAGTTCAAAGTTCTAATGAATCTACTGATGCACAACCAGCACTCTCTCTAACAAGCTTGGTCAGTGACCATGTCCTCTCTAGCGGACGCTGGTTTCCCTCTCTAGCGGGTGTGCGAACTCACAGGCGCCCCCTCGTATTCACCCCTATCTGATATATGAAAAATCATATATGTATATCTGAAAATCATGTTGTTGGATCCTTGGATCCAGTCTGAAAATATCTGATATGGCATGCCGTGCTAAATGCTGATAATCATGCATGAAATACTGATTTCTGATATTAATTCTGAGTTTTGTGTGCTTAGAAATGGCTTAGAGTGGCTTAATTCTCATTTCAATTCGATTACTGCTAATTTCTGAAGTGCACGGACGTGTGTTCTGGGGCGCACGGGCGTGTGCCAAGGCACACGGGACCGTGTGCCAACCATGTCACTGGGCGTGCGTGATTCTAGAATATTTTCATAAAAACTGGGCAAGGCACACGGGCGTGTGTACTCGGGCACACGGGCGTGTGTCTGCCTTCCTCTTCTTCCCGTGTTTCAGTGAACACGAGCGTGTGGAATTGGGGAGAAAGCACACGGGCGTGTGTCACTCGGGCACACGGGCGTGTGTCTGGGTTTTCAGACGCACACGGGCAGCATGCACGGCGGTGTCCCATGCAGAAATGAGGACGCACCGGCGTGTCTCAGGGACGCACGGTCGTGTGCTCGACCCAGAAACTGCAGAAGGCGTCTGGAAATCCAGAAATTCCCACACCAACACTTCCACACTCCGAATCATCAAACATAAACACATACTACTGCTGCAAGCATGCAAATAATCATCAAATCATCAACTCAAACACGCCATATAACATAAATAAAGCATATATCATCTGGAAACAGTATATATGCATTCAAATCATGGAAAACCACTCAATCATGCCATCCTCCATCATGTCACAGCTCAAGCATGCTGGAAATATCTCAAACAAGCACACATAACATTCTCATACACTGGAAATAGCCAATCAGGCTCTGAAAACGATGAGAGACGTAAGAAAAACACTTACCTCGCGCCATGGAAGCTCTATCTCTCTCTCTGGAAGACTCTGGATCTCTAATCTGAAGCTGAGCTGTTGGGGGATCTCTCTCTGGAACTCTAAGGTTCACTGGAGCTGAAGGAAGAAGAAGAGAAAATAAGCTGGGAGCTGAAAATCTGCGCGCAACTGAAGAAATTAAAACACTTTATCTAACTGGGGCAAGACACACGGTCATGTGTCCTAGGCACACGGTCGTGTGTAGTGGAAAATAGCCATTTCCACCCCCACATGCGCAGAAACTATAACTAAGCCCCAAAGGACTTCTAAATGGCTCTTCTACCCCTCTAAACTCTCTAAAATGACAAATACACCCCTTGGGTCATTACACTTGGCAAATAAAAAACCCTGAATTCTTATTTTTTATCTATCTAAAATGCATGGAATTTGAATAAGTGACTAAAATCATTGGACTTAACTTGAAGGGTATTACATTAGGTTAAATTTTGCTTTACTCTAATGGTATTCCAATGGCATTTTAGTGACAATGACAGTGAAGTTCTGACATACACCCAAGACAATAACTTCTCTTATAAGGCTTATTGAAAGTTAAAGACAAGGGACCAAGAGTGGTACTTTTTTAATGCATTGGATAACAAGAATGAAAATGGGGCAAAAATAAATTGAGCCACAGGGAAAGGATATTGGAAAACAATTAGAAAGGATCATGAAATTTATTGTAATATGTAGCTTATTGAAATGAAGAGGACCCTTGTATTTCATAAAATGCATGCTTTTGATGGGTAGAGGGTTAATTAGGTATGCATGAATACTGCATTGTTAAGGATGAATTTTGGGTTACATTGGATTCATATATGGTGTGTACAATATTTCATATGAACAATATAAGGTCACCAAGTGTACATCATTATGCTTTTATTTTGAAGGAGGAATAGGATGATAGCAAGGTAACTATTCGAGGAAAAGATGATAGAGATGATGTTATAACTGGTGCTGATGTATGTGTTTAAAGTGTTGAAAAATTCATAGATATTTAAAAGGGAATTTATTTTGTTAAAAAGTTTTTGTTTACTATAGGTCATTAAGCTATTTTATGTTGACTTAGTTTCTCCACTACCTATTTTTTCTCCAAATTTTTTCTTTACTCTCTCCCCACTAGTGTTATTATTATAACCACTTTTTTCTCATGTAATCATATCCATTATTTTGCTCATTCTTTGTAGCTAAAAATTTGTTTCTAGCCAATATTACTTAAAGGAGTTTAAAAACTCTATAGATTACAAGTGATAAATATAATATTCATTTACTTTTTTTATGTTGATTTTGTGTTGAGTTTTCCCCTTACTGATAAATATAATATTCATCTTTATTATTTTTTTTTTTATATTAGCTTGTGTTAGGTTTTTTCCTTTATTACTATTACTTCCTTAGTCTTAGTTTTTCAGTACACAAAACCAAAAGATTTGAGTATTTTTAGAGGATAACTATAATCAATTCTTTGCACCTTAGGGAGGGGCAAAAATTATCCTTAAGGTTAGTGTTTTTTAACACTAACCCAGTTTATATTTTTCTTCTTTTACTCTAATTTCTACAACCAATGCATGTTGGGTAAGTGTACACAACAAATTTCTTTTATTTTTCCTCTTTTGTATTCTTCTCAAGTTCGCTATTCTGCATATTATGATTTGACTTTTCAGTATAGGATGCATATGTTATGTTTTTACAAACATTTATACATAAGTGCTAAAAGAGGTTTTTTAGTATATTGGAATATGGGTTTACACTTCCATAAGTATATGAATGTATGTATGTTTAAACTTTCACTAGTGAATGAATGTTTAAGTTGGTATGTTTGTTATATATTATGTTTAAAAGAATAATATATAGTAATACTGCATTTGTTGGTATTAGAGCACAATTTTTGGGAAAGTTGTCCTAAAAGTCTATTTTGAGTCCTTTAAATAGAAAAAATGTTTTCAAATTTGCATGGTTTTTAAAAACTGCATGAGTCAAGAGTCAAATTTTCCTGATAGCCAATGCTTATAATGCTTGCTCAACATAGGTATTCTTAATGTTTTAATTTAGTAAAATTTAAATTTACTAATTCATTATGAATAAAATTTTAGATATAAGGACCTGTAAGCCTAGATTGGATGATGTTAAAAGTAGCACTCTATTAGACTCATGAGTGTTAAAAAAAGGGTTCTAAGTTACTAGGGTGAGTCTAAGTATGCAAGATGTGAGAGAGATAATTAGATAGATAGATATTAGGAGCTAGTCATCAATAAGCGACTAACGCCTAGTTTCGAGTTTGACAATGGCATGGTTCAAGGTAAAGAGAGGTTGTATCCTATATAGTTTACCTAAGGTTTATCAATGATATAGATTTAGTGGTTTGAGTGAACCATTCATTATAGAGGAGTGGATAGAGTCTATCGAGAGTGCTATGGGTTTCTTCAAGATGTTGGATAAAAAAAGTGAGGTATGTTGTGTACTTACTGAGAGGTGACACAAGGATTTAGTAGAATCTCACTAACATGTTTATAGATATAGAGAGATTGAGTTAAAAAGAGTTCTAGCATATGTTTAATAAGGAGTTCAAGAGTGTGGATTTGGTTTATGTGTGGGCTCAAGACTTTATTGAGTTCACTTTGGGGTTGAGTTCTATCAAAAGTATGCTATTAGGTTTAATACATTAGTGAGGTTTATTCTTGGTTTAGCTAATTATGAAAAGGGTATAGTATAGAAATTCATCCATGGGTTGCATTGTACCTTTACAAGAGACGTTATGTTAAGTGTTATTCCTTTGCAAAGATATAATGACGCTTTAGAGTGAGCTTTGAGGTAATAAGTGTGCTTAAAGTGGATAGATATGTTCTCTAAGGCTGATAAGAGTAAAGTTAAAGGTAAGAGGCTTGTTTAACATAAGAAAGATTTTAAAAGTCATAAGAAGACCAAAGTTAAGCTACTTATCTATGCTAAGTGTAATAAGAGGTATCTAGGAGAGTGTTTACTAGGTTAGAATATCTATTTTAAGTGTTGTTAGCCATGATATTGAGTTTTAGAGTGTCTTTCTAAAAGAGGTGCTAGTACTTTTAGAGGTAAAGCTTGAGTTCATATAATACGTCAAAAGCAAGTTGATGCTAATTCTCTTATAGTTACTAGACAATTGATTTCTTATGATACTTTTTATTTGTTCTAATTAATTATGGTGCTACTTATTGTTTTATTTTTAAAGGTATTATGAATAGATTATAATTGATTCCTAGTACGGTAAATCATAAGATTTATATTAAGTTACCTGATGGTAATATGATATTGAGTGATCAGATGTTAGTCGGTTAGGTGATAATGATGCAAGGTATATTTTTTGTGGTAGATTTGATTGTGATAGAGATATCAGCTTTTGATATGATATTAGACATATATTTTTCAAGGAGATATAGAATTGAGATTGATTGTAAGAAAAGTTAGGTTTAAATTGGATGATGATGAGTTTATGCTTGGTAAAGCCAGATTCATAGTATAATGATTTCCTATGTTAAGGCAAAGAAAATGTTGAGTAAGAGTTATATCACATATCTGGCCAATGGAGCATGTAAGAGTGGATCTAGTTTGAGTATCGATAAGGTGCTTATAGTTAGAGAGTTTATTAATGTGTTTCTTGAGAATCTTTAGGGTTTGGCTCCTAAAAGGGAGATCAATCTAAGTATTAAGTTGATTTTAGGTATGGCTTCTATTTTTAAGGCTTTGTGTTGGATGACTTTTGTAAGTTACAAGAGTTGAAAAAGTAGTTACAAAAATTGTTAAATAAGAGATTTAGCTATTCATTATGAGGTGCCTTAATTTTGTTTGTTAAAAATAAAGATAGGTTATTATGAATGTGTATCCATTACCTAGGTTTGTTGAATAAGACAACTATTAAGAACAAGTATCTATTACCTAGAATTAATGATTTATATGATCAGTAAATGCAACAGTGGTGCTTTTTAAGATTAATTTGAAGTATACTGTTATCAAGTTCAGGTGACTGATAAAAATATATCTAAAATTGCTTTCAAGATAAGATATGGTCATTATGAGTTTGTAATGATACTGTTTAGGTTGACTAATGCTCTTATTATATTTATAGATCTTGATTGGTTTGTGGTGGTTTTTATTAATGATATTTTGATATACTCAAGGAGTAAAAAGGAGCACACAGAGTATTTAAGGATTATGTTACACAGATTAAGAGATGAACAATTGGATACCAAGTTTTCTAAGTGTGAGTTGTAATTGGATAATATAACTTTTTTGGGTCATGTTGTATCATTCAAGCATATATCTATTGATATGAGTAAGGTTGAAGCGGTGTTGAGTTCGTAGAGGCTAATGACAGTTAAGGAGATGAAGAGTTGTCTTGGATTAGTTGGTTATTATCTAAGGTTTATTAAAAGATTCTTGAGTTTAGTGGGACCATTGACTACTTTGACTAAGAGAAAAGCTTCATTTGTTTGGATAGAAGAGTGTGAGACTCGATTTTAAGAGTTAAAGTAAAGATTGACTAGTGCTCTAATATTGACATTACCTAATGAGGGAATTAAGTATGATTATTATGTTGATATGTCTCATCAAAAGATTAGAGTAGTGTTGATGTAGGTTGGTAAGATGATTACTCATGCCTAAAGACAATAAAAAGATTATGAGTGGAGATAACCTACCCATGATTTAGAGTTAGCTACAGTTGTTTTTGTTTTGAATAGTTAAAAACATTTTTTTTTATCGGATGGGTATGATATCTATTTAGATCATAAGAGTTTGAGGTATCTTTTACTTAGAGTGAGTTTAATATGAAGTAGTGGAGATGGTTAGAGTTGGTTACATACTATGATTGTGAGATCAGATATCATCCAAGTAAAACCAATATGGTTACGAGTGCTTTGAGTAGGCAAATGGTTTTATCTAAGATTTTTATTCAAAGAAACTTGTAGCATAAGATTTGTAAAGTGTAGGATAATGACTACAGGGATCTCTAGATTATAGATTGTATCTATTTTATTGGATGATATATAGGTTTGATAGTTGTTAGATGACTACTCTCAAAGGTTAGGTTAGTAGATTGAGGATGGTCATGTGTTTGATTTTAAGGTGAGAGATAAGATTCTCAAATTTCAAAGCAGAATGTGTGTTCTTGAGGATGTTGAGTTGAAATTTTAATTGAGACTTATAATACAATTTTATGTAGCTTATCAGAGTGGTGTTAAGATATATTAAGATCTTAGGAGGCTTTTGGTTGTTAAGCATAAAAAAGAGATTTAATAGAGTTTGTGACTAAGTGTTTGACTTGTTAACAAGTCAAGGTAGAGCATCAGATACCTTCTAGGTTGTTATAGCCATTAGGTGTGTCTAAGTATAAATGGGAAATATTTTTATAAATTTTATTATTGGTCTTTCTCAAGTTCAGTATGGGTATAATAGTATCTAGGTGATAATAGACAGGTTAAGTAAGTCAACTCACTTTTTATCGATTCAAAAAGGGATAACTATTAATCAGTTGAGCTAGTATTATGTATAGTCAAATTATATGGGTTCCTAGAGTGATTATTTCAAACAAGGATTTGAGGTTCATGTCAGTTTTTTAGAGTAGTTTGTAGAGATCTTTAGGTACCATATTATGTTTTAGCGTGACATATCATTCGTAGCTTAATGGGCAGACTGAGAGGATTAATTAGATACTAAAAGATATGTTGAGGGCCTATTATATGGATCAAAGATCGAGTTTGGTTGAATTGCTACCATTGATGGAGTTTGCATATAATAATCGTTATTAGTTGACTATTTAGATGGTTGTATAGGAGGCTTTATATGGTAGAATACGTAAATCACCTTTATATTGCAATAAAATTAGTAAGAGAGATTCTTTAGGGGCTATTTTGGGTCTTGAGATAACTTAAAGGATGATTAATTAGATTCAAATAATTAAATAGCATATGAGATAGGTTTAAGATTGACATAAGAGTTATGTTGATAGGAAATATAGGGGATAAAGTCTCAAATTGGAGACAAGAAGTTTTTAAGAGTTACTTTATATAGACATGCGGTCAGATTTAGTAGGAAAAGGAAATTGACTCCTTGTTTTATTAGTCGTTATAAGGTTTTGGAGACAACAGAGACTATATAGCTTATAGATTAGCCTTACTTGTCAATATGAACCATATTTATAATATTTTTCATGTTTCCTTATTAAAGAGGTATGTTGGGGATGTTTCTCATATGCTTAAGGTTTAAGATTTGAATAATAGCTAGTTTGGATCTTAGATCGTTGAGTTAAGACCATAAGGAATGAATAGATTCTTTCAAGTAAGGTGTTATGGAAAAACCAAAGGTATGAAAAAGGTTACTTAAGAGGTAGAGTCAGATTTTAGATAGAGATTTTCAGATTTGTTTAGGTAATTTTGAGGATAAAATTTTTATAAGATAATGAGAGTTGCAATAGCCCAAGGTTAGAAAGGGTAAATTAGAGAGTGAATTGGTAAACAGGAATATGTTTGATGTTTAAAAATCGAGATAAGTTTAGAGGTAAAATGGTCATTTAGAGACTTCATTTAACTCGTACACATTTCAACTATAAGAGCTACCATGAGTACAACATGGAAAGGCACAAAAATTTTAATTTCCATTACGTACAAGTGTGTATCTAAGCATACATGATCGTGTGTGAGCGTCTTTCAGCATTACTATATAAAGCATGCCTTATTTGAAATTTTTGAATAGTTCATTTTTCAAACTTTTGAGCATTTTAGAGAGCATCTATTAAAGAGCCGAGAGAGAGGAGACGTAAGCTGCGGTGTGAGCTACAGCTGGAGACAAACTTAAAAAGAGAAAGTGCATTTAGAAACTTAAAAGTAAGCATCTTTTAACCTTTCTCTGGTTGGAATTAATGATATAATATTGTTATGGTATTTAATTCGTAATGATCTATTGATTAAAACATGATTTTATGTTGATTAAAACATGATTGATGCAAATAGATGATGATGAAGGATAAAATGATGAATAATTGCATAATATCTATATTGATTTATGTATAAAATGTGGAGTATTACTTCTAAGTATGCCTTTGATTTTGCTTTCATGAATTTGATGATAATTGTTTGATATGTGATGATGTAAGGCTTTAGAAACATGTTTGGGCTTTGTATATGTCATTTAATCGATGTGAATGAGATTTAATCCATTTGATGATGTTTTAATGCCATAGGTTGAATATCTTAGCTTCATATGAATGATATTGAGGTTATGATATTGTTGTATTGAGTTGGATGAGATTTGGATACTTGTTTTCACTAATCGATAGTTGTTTGGCCAAGATCTATAGTGGTAAAACATGATGCATGATCGTGCGTGTGAGAAGGCACATGACTATATGGTTGTATTCTGTAGTATCACGATTATGCATGTTACACATGCATGACTATAAAGTTTGGTTGTGGTTTTGTTGGAGACATGACCCTGGGATGTTAAGTCACAGTTGTGTGTATGTGTTAATTCTATGCCTGTTGTGGAACTTAGGAAGAACACAGTGGTGCGATTCTATGGTGCATGTTTCTATAACACATACAATACAAATAATAATAATAATAATAATAAAGAAATTGATTATTTTATAATGAGTTTAGGTAAGTAATGAATAAAAGAAAATTGTGTAAAATTATTTAGAATTAAGAAAAACTTGAACTAAAAGATTAATAAGAAGAAAAATAAAAAAATTATAAGAAAATAAATATTAAGAGAAATCTTAATATCAAATCCAAAGAAATATTAAAATTTAATGCATAAGAAGCATTACGTGATGTGATATGCCAAAGAAATGTTTTAAAAAGCAAGAAAATGTTTTATATGTGCATTTTGTTTTTTTTTTTAAATAGAAAATTTGATGTTCTAGGCATTTTTTAGAGGTGGATACAAGAGGATATCTATAGGTTCATACACCTATTAAAAAGGAAAACTAGTGTTTATTAGAAAGAATATGGTCATTGACCAAGCTTACTAGAGAGAGTGTTAGTCATGCATTAGTTGAATTAACATGGTCAGGGTACCAAATTCGTGTGTTTATCAGTGTGATCAACGCAAATAGTTTATGAATGTTTTGTGAAAGATTTTATTAATGATTTTTATGAAAAAAAGAGAGATTTTAAGATAAATTTTTATGATAAGATTTTCGGATCATTATGATCTATTTTTATGATGAGACCCTTAGATCAATTATGAGTTTTCAAGAAAAAGAATTTTAGGTAAAGAAACATTTATGGCTAAGTCATGGTTTTCAACATGTTTTATATCATGACATACATAACAAAACATGATCAAGAGGAAAGATAATGTAAGAATAATAAAAATAAAGAATATAAGATAAGGAATAGGTTAAGACATTAATATTTCAAGTTTAGGATTATGGATATGAGATGCTTACTTAGTGATTTATTACTTATTTCAAAATTTTCTTTCCTTGCAAGTTAAGTTTATACTGTTGAGGGAATGCTATGAGATGACTATGGATAGGATATTATATGTTGTATATGTTGTACAGTTTATATTTTTCAAGTATCATGACTTGAGTTTTGAGTACATTATACTCATATTATGTTTTTGCAGACAATTTATGCATAAGTAATAAAAGATATTTTTTAGTATATTGTAATATGTGTTTACACTTTCGTAAGTATATGAATGTATGTAAGTTTAAGCTTTTGTTAATGAATGAATGTTTAAGTTGGTATGTTTGTGATGTTATTATATATTATGTATTATTTAAAAAAAAACATATAGTAGTATTACAAGAGGCCACTCATGATCTGTGTTTGGTTTGATTTGAATTTAGACATTATTGAGATAGTGTAGAGTTTAAGGTTTACATGCTAAAAGGTTGATACTAAAGGCATATGATTGTTATCCTGGTGATTAGGTATATGGGCGTTGTCGTATGTGATTCAACCTGATCTATCAAATTAAAGATTTGCCTTGATGTATAGTTGTGAACCTCCTTGAGTCATAGGCATACATCTAGATGATACATGAAGTCCTCAGTGTTTGGATGGAATTAGGATTGACTAAATCAAACTAATTCAAAATTCAAATAATCTACTGGTGCAAAGACATATATATTTCACGTATGAGTGTAAATGCAGTTGGTTGAGGATTAACATGATCTCAACATTATGTACATCTTACATAATGTGGATAGAGTCATGTGTTATCCAAACGCTAATGTGTGACCATGAATGTTATATTCATGTGCATACATAGAGGTGTCACAGGCGTATATTTTTGAAGTCATACATGTGACTGTTTCTCTATATGAAAATGCATAATGATTTTTCCTTCACACATAAGCTTTTTTAGAGAGTCACACTTTATTCACAATAGTACACCATTAGGCATTAGCATCCCAAAAGTGTGTGACGCCTCCTTTAATTGCTTTGTGTGGACTTCTTGAGGGCTATTGGCCTACAAGACATTGGAAAGGCGATTTTTTAGGCATGCAAAAACTTAGAGGAGCCAACAACATTAGGTATGAATTCAGTAAACACCCTATGTTCGTTTTTAATATTTTTATGTACTTTATGAATTTGAATAACGATGATCCAATGTGGGATTCACTAGATTCTATCTGATTTTAAATTTCATTGCATGGATGTCCTTCTAGCAATCGAGGAATATCAACACACATGCTTTGTGTTTGCCTATTTCTTGGTTTTGCTCTCGATACATGTCAATTATCAATAGTCTCAGTTTCATAGCTTACTTTTTAATTATCATTATAAAATCTAAAATAAATTGAATGGTAGTTAATTATTTGAAGCATTAAGTACAATAAACAATCACTTAACTCATATGAAAGAAAACTTAAACTTAAATTATATTAATAAAACTGACTATTACAATCAAATTACCTTCTTGCCCTAATGAAAATTAATTTAGCTCATGATAACACAAAAAAATCAACCGTCAAATTAAAAAAAAAAAAGATTTTTTTTAGGGTTAAGAACAATAAAACCCTTAGGGAAGTATAATATTGGTTCATTGAAAACCCTCTTCTAATCTTCCTATCTTTGAAAATTCAGCTTGAGTATATCTCATTGATGATGGCTGAAAAATCTCTCTCAAAGCTTTGTTGCCAGCCTCCCAAAAGTGAAATTTTAATTTACCTAAAAGGTCCTATTATACTAGGGTAATATTCAAGTGGAATCCTTATTAGATTAGGAGTGCTTCCCATCCTCCCGCTGCGAGGTAGGAAAGTCCTGCTGCGGCATGCTTGCCTTGTGTTCTCGTTTCACCACGGTGAAGATAATTCTTGCCACGTACTTTACTCTCTGTTCAATTTCATCCTTGATTTTGCCGCGGTGCCATCTCCATGCTTTATTTTCTTGCCACGATGCTTAGTGCTCTTCTTCTTCTCTTTTAATTTGAACGTGCGTCTTTTCTCAAATTCGACTCGAAGCTTAGTGTGGTTATTTGGAAGTGCCTTTCGGCTTACTTTTCATCAATTTCACCTAAAACCCATCATGTTTTGTGTACTACACATATAAACCCGTGATCTTAAAACATATACAGAATAAGAGTAAAAGCGTAAAATCATACCCTGAAGTGTCTAAATCAATCACTAATTCATTTATACGCAAGACATTTATCATAAAGTATTTATACATCCCGATTTACCGTGTAGATATAACTATCAAGAATCACCTTCGTCGTTGATCAGTAACCAAAATACAATTGACTTAAATTATAGCATCGCGTCAAATGTTCACTGCCAGATCCATAGATAAATGGAAAGAAATAAACTAAAATGGTAAACCCAATTCATTACCTTACCAAGTACGCAACGCCGCGTGTAATATACAATTATTACCTCATTTTTGCTAGTATAAATAAGGACCACCGTCACTCATTTTTTTTATACCTTTCTTCGGTATTTACTTCTACAGAAAGATTAGAAGAAAATATTCATGGCATCTGCACCGGAGCAAGAGCACCCGAAGAAGGCCTTTGGATGGGCTGCTAGGGATTCTTCTGGTGTTCTCTCGCCCTTCAATTTCTCCAGGAGGTTATTCTGTCTTTTCTCCCGATTAAAATTTTGTTATAAATTATTTTGGCTTCCTGTTGAACGTGTGTTTTGATTTGCAGAGCCACGGGGGCGACGGACGTGACAGTGAAAATTTTGTATTGTGGGATATGCCACTCGGATCTTCACATGATAAAAAACGAATGGAAAGAGACCAAGTATCCTCTTGTTCCCGGGTATGTATTTTTTTCATCTTTCTCAATTCTAGTGCAAAAACAATGGACTTGAAAGATAAAGATGTAAGTGCCTGTGAACTTACGAATATATTACAAGTTAAGCTATGTCGTTTTGCGAGTACACGTCCCCGTGAGGCCCTTTTCTTTCTTTCTAAAGCGCCAAACCAGGAAGGGAAAAAAACAAGTTTCCAAGGAACAATATATATGCCGGATTAAGATATTCACTTCTTTTATCAACGTCAACTTCTTTTAAACTTCCATATTGAAAACAAATACTTTAATTAAATATTCGTATTTTCTAAGATCAAATAACTAATACTATTTTATCATCTAAAAAATGAAGATAGTTAAGATGATAATGTTAGAATTGAATTTGCAAATTAAGGTAATTTTAATATTCTCATAAGGGTAAAATGGTCTAACACTTTATAAGGGCATAATTGTCTTTTTGACAATTAATATAAAAGGCCAACTTTGTGTTTGATGGAAACACATGTACATTCAAGCATTCACAAACACAGAAAACTGGTCCCCAAAATCCACTGAATTCAGAACCCATCCCATCAAAGGTTTCAGTGCGCATTTTGGAAGCACTGGATTTCAATATTGACGAGGACGATCTTCTCGGTCAAGAATCACAGCAGCTTATTTCCGAATCGCAGAAATTTACCATGGCAGGAGGTACGCTTCCGATTCTGAAAAATTTGTATAATTGTTTCGTTATCATAGGATAACATATGTGTTTGAATGGCTAACATATGGTATCAGAGCCATAAATTTCCTGCCTGGATTCAATTTTCTGCCTTAATTTTTTTTTTTTTATTTGGAAAAAAGAGGGTTCTTGAGACAAAATTGGGGCTTTTGTGCTTTTGATGTTGATTGAATGAAATTGATGCCATATAAATGAAATTCAACATCAAATTAGTGTGGTTGTGAAAAATTTTTGTTTTCCGAGCATGAATTGAACCCGAATTGATGCGTTTTGGTTCTGACCACCGTAAACGACGGCTCAAACGGTGGTGTTCGGAAATTTTGGCTGCTGGGTTTCATTTACGAGCCCATTTGCATTATTTCCCCTCACCCAACTGCCGGAATCGTGGTCGGAATATGCTGCAATTTGGCTGAAATTCAAATTTTGTTTGCTGGGTTTTTTAACCCGTTTTGCTTGATCCGGTTCATGTTTTGGTTACCCGACTTTTGCGTGCCCAAAATTCCTGCCGTTTCAATTTTTTGAAAAAGTAACGACTGTTTGCTGAATAAATGCTGGCGGCTGAAGTTTTAAAACTGTTGCAATTTTAATAAAACCGGCTGCTGCATATTTTTTTTTAATTGGCTGCAACTGCTGCAATTTTAAGGCATGTGCTGCATTGTTTTATACAATAAATGGCTGCTGTTTTCTGCGCATGTGTTTGGAATTTGAAGCGGCAGTGGAACAATTTTCTTAATAAAATATTATATTTAAAATTTTATTTTTAAATTATTTTATTTGGGTGAGTTGACTGTTGAGTTGAGTGAGTTAAAATGTCGAGTTGACTCGGCGAGTTAACTCCATGCATGTGTCAACTCATTGGACCGAATCGGGTCAGCCCAACCCAATGTTTTCGGGTCGAACCGGGTCAACCCGACCCATTCAATTCGGGTCAACCCGAACCGGAAATCAAGGTCCGACTTTTGACCGGTCAACGTTTGACCGTTGACCAGTCAAAGGTTGACCATTGACCAGTCAACATCTTTGACCGTTGACTAGTCAACGTTTGACCGTTGACCGTTGACCGGAAGGGTGAAGCGCGTGTGCGCGCGTGAAGGCGCGTGGCAGCGCGTGACCGGCGCGTGGAGGCGCGTGTGCTTCTTCTGGTGGCGCGTGAAAGCGCGTGCACCTCCTTAGCAGCGCGTTTTTGCTTCTGAATATCGAATTTCATGTTCTTTTATGGGTTTATATGTTGAAACGTGCTCATATTTGTTAATTTTTCACATTTATACTGTTTATCGGTGTATATTTTGATGATTTAGAGTAGCCACAGCATCTTTATTATTGAAATATATGCATTATGTTTGTGATGGCATCGAAATTCTAGTTAAGCATGGTAATGCAATGTTTTACCCACAGGGAACATTGTATTTCATGATTAATTAGGGTGAAATGTAAATTAATTTTATTCCTTGATTAGCCCACAGGCATTAGGGAATATTATTAATTTATAGTTTCATCAATTACTGTTAAGAATCATTATATGTAATGTCTTTGCCCACAGGGAGATATTATGATATGCGATTCTTGTTTAATTCAGATTAATTTGCATTGGTAGATTAATCATTAATGTTGATGGGATATGCCTCTTATTAATTGTAAGCATGTTTGTATTTTTAAATTACAGCTGAGCGACAAGTTATGTATATGACTGATAATGTTCCAATGTTGAATGGTGATAATTATGCTGTATGGAAAGAGCAAGTTTTATTGTATTTGGGGTGTATGGACCTTGACTATGCACTCCGTATGGATGAGCCACCTGCAGTGACAAATGCTAGTAGTGAGGCTCAAGTTAAGTTATATGAACGGTGGGAGCGATCCAACCGATTGAGCATGATGTTTATCAAATCTCACATTACGACTAGCATTCGTGGTTCGATTCCGGAGTGTGAGAATGTCAAAGAGCTGATGAATGCTATTGAAGCTCAATTCTTGACATCTGACAAGGCATTAGGAGCTACCCTCATCAATAAACTTACTTCTTTGAAGCTCACGGGCATTAAGGGCGTTCGTGAGCATATTATGCAGCTGAGGGACATATTTAGCAAGCTGAGGTCCTTAAAGATGGAAATTGCTGATGACTTCCAGGTGCAGTACATCCTTAGCTCTCTGCCTCATCAGTATAACCCATTTAAGATCTCTTATAACACACATAAGGATAAATGGTCTATTAATGAGTTATTGACCATGTGTGTTCAAGAGGAGGGGAGGCTCTTACAGGAGGAGACTGAGGGTGTGCATTTGGCTACTGGATCGAGCAAAGCATCTTCGAGCAAGAAAACTAAAGGAAAAGCGAAGATGCATGCGCCTGCTACTGTTGTTAAAAAGGATGGTTTGCGCTGTTTCTTCTGTAAAAAGAAGGGACATGTGAGGAAGGACTGTCCTAAAAGGCAGGTTTGGCTCGAGAAGAAAGGTAATCTCCAATCTTTGGTCTGTTATGAATCTAATATCTGTATTTCTCATAATGACTGGTGGATTGATTCTGGTTCTACAATCCATGTTGCGAATACCTTGCAGGGTTTTCTAAACCAAAGGAAACCATTGGAAAGTGAAAGCTGCATCTATTCTGGAAATCAGATGCCTTCACGAGTTGAAGCTGTTGGAACATGTAGATTGATTCTAAATACTGGATATGATTTAATTTTAGACAGAACATTTTATATTCCTAGTTTTTCTAGGAATTTGATATCTGTATCACGACTTGTACCTTTTGGATACACCTTTAACTTTTCTGGGAATTCTATGAAATTGTTTAAGAATTCTAATGTTATTGGTTGTGGTACACTGTGTGATGGTCTGTTTAAATTAAATTTGAGTAATGTTCCATATAGTTTGGCAGCTTCACATGAATTGGCTGGTATTAAACGTTGTGTCATGAATGAGAATTCGTCACTCTTATGGCATAGGAGATTGGGTCATATCTCCATTGATAGAATTAAGAGATTGGTAAATTCAGATATTCTGGAAAATCTTGACTTTACTGATTTCGATACTTGTATAGACTGCATTAAAGGTAAGCAGACTAACAAGTCAAAGAAAAATGCCAATAGGAGTAGTGAGATATTAGAAATCATACATACTGATATCTGTTGCCCTGATTTGAGTTCTGTAGGTCAGAAATATTTCATCACATTTATTGATGATCACACTAGATTTATGTATCTCTACATGCTTCATAACAAGGACGAAGCGTTGGATGCTTTTAAAATATATAAAGCAGAAGTAGAGAAACAATGTGGTAAACAAATAAAGATAGTGAGATCTGATCGTGGTGGTGAATATTATGGTAGATACACGGGTTCTGGACAAGCACTTGGTCCATTTGCGAAATTTCTTCAAGAGCAAGGTATTGTTGCCCAATACACCTTGCCTGGCACACCATCACAGAACGGTGTTGCAGAAAGAAGAAATAGGACATTGTTGGACATGGTAAGGAGTATGCTGAGTAACTCCAGATTACCTTACTCTCTGTGGCCTGAAGCTCTTAAAACAGCAGCGTATATTTTAAACAGAGTTCCAACCAAGGCTGTTCCCAGAACGCCATTTGAGTTATGGAAAGGTTGGAAACCGAGTTTAAAACATTTACGCATTTGGGGTTGCCCCGCTGAGGTCAGAGTTTATAATCCACATGAGAGGAAATTGGATCCACGAACAATAAGTGCATTTTTCATTGGATATGCTGAGAAATCCAAGGGATACAGGTTTTATTGTCCAAACCATTCTAGTAGATTGTCGAATCAAGGAATGCAAAATTTTTAGAGAATGACGTGGTTAGTGGGAGTGATCGACTCAGGGACTTGATCCCTGAGGATTCTGATCGAACCAAGGGCATGATCCCTGATATAGGTGCTCCCTCATCAAGTAGGTTGTTGGTTGTTCGTCCTACAAGAATGAACATAGAGGAACCAACTATACCTGAGCCACATCTTCCGGAAATAACTTTAGAAGATCATGGTGAAGATCCTCTTCAAGAGGATCAACCTGTTGTGCAACAGACTCAACCAGAGGCTGTTGAACCAACTTTAAGGAGATCTACTAGAGTTAGAAAATCGGCAATTCCTACTGATTATATAGTGTATCTACAAGAATCTGACTATGACACCACTACTGATAATGATCCTGAGTCGTTTTCACAAGCCATTGATAGTGATAAATCTGATTTGTGGTATAATGCTATGAAAGATGAAATGGATTCGATGGCACATAACCAAGTTTGGGACCTTGTTGAATTGCCTATTGGAAAGAAACCTATAAGTTGTAAATGGGTCTTCAAGACCAAAAGGGATTCCAATGGCAATATTGAGCGATACAAGGCCCGTCTCGTTGCCAGAGGATTCACTCAGAGGGAAGGAATTGATTATAAGGAGACTTTTTCTCCTGTTTCCAAGAAAGATTCCTTCCGCATCATAATGGCATTGACTGCCCATTTTGATTTTGATTTACACCAAATGGATGTGAAAACACATTTCTGAATGGGGATCTGCATGAAGAAGTATATATGAGACAACCTGATGGGTTTGTTTCAAGTAGTGGTGAGAATTTGGTGTGCAAGTTGAAGAAGTCCATATACGGGCTTAAGTAGGCCTCACGACAGTGGTATTTAAGATTTCATGATGTTATTTCTTCATTTGGTTTCGTTGAAAACATCATGGATCAATGTATATATCACAAGGTTAGTGGGAGCAAAATCATCTTCCTTGTGTTGTATGTTGATGATATTTTACTTGCAACCAATGATTTAGGGTTGTTACATGAGGTGAAACAGTTTCTCTCTCAAAACTTTGATATGAAAGATATGGGTGAGGCGTCTTATGTCATTGGCATTAAGATTCATAGGGATAGATCCCGTCATGTTTTGGGGCTATCTCAGGAAGCCTATATCAATAAAGTTCTAGAGAGATTTCGGATGAAAGACTGTTCATCGAGTGTTGCACCCATTGTGAAGGGTGACAGATTGACCTTGGAACAATGTCCAAAGTTTGATTTTGAAAAGGAACAAATGGCAAACATTCCATACGCTTCGGCGGTAGGAAGTTTGATGTATGCTCAGGTTTGTACCCGACCCGACATTGCTTTTGCAGTTGGGGTGTTGGGAAGATTTCAGAGTAATCCTGGCCTGGATCACTGGAGAGCTGCAAAGAAAGTTATGAGATATCTCCAGGGTACAAAGGATTTGATGCTTACATACAGGAGATCTGACAATCTAGAAGTTGTTGGATATTCAGACTCAGACTTCGCTGGTTGCGTTGATTCTCGTAAATCAACATCCGGTTATGTGTTTTGCCTAGCCGCGAGAGCCATTTCATGGAGAAGTGCAAAACAATCTTTGGTTGCCACTTCTACCATGGAAGCTGAGTTTGTTGCTTGTTTTGAGGCTACTGCACAGGGTATCTGGTTACGAAGTTTCATTTCTGGACTGAAAATCGTTGAGTCCATTTCGAGGCCAATAAAGTTGTACTGTGACAACTCTGCTGCCGTGTTCTTTGCTAAAAACAATAAAAGTGGGAGTCGAAGCAAACATATCGACATTAAGTATTTAGCAATCAGAGAGCACATAAAAGCTAAGGAAGTGCTCATAGAACACATTCGGACTGAGCAGATGGTTGCTGATTCTCTGACAAAAGGCATGCCACCTAAGGTTTTCAGAGATCATGTTGTACTTTTGGGACTTCGTAACAATTTATGTTTATGAGTTGTAATTTACATATTTATGTAATTGACTCTGTTGGTTTGTTTCTCATTGAGTTGTATACATTTATGTTGAGAGAAAACAAACATTATGTAGGACCAGGAATAAACATTTGAGGTTTATTCATAAAGTTTGGATCCACATTTGAGTTTATTTAGAAAGAGGAATTGTGTTGTGATACATGGAAGGTAATACCTGATTTATAGGGACCTACCGCTATGATTCGCACAATTTTAATTTCTATTTAAACATTAAGGTTGTAGTGGATAATGTTATAAAGTGTAAGACCAAGTGGGAGAATGTTAGAATTGAATTTGCAAATTAAGGTAATTTTAATATTCTCATAAGGGTAAAATGGTCTAACACTTTATAAGGGCATAATTGTCTTTTTGACAATTAATATAAAAGGCCAACTTTGTGTTTGATGGAAACACATGTACATTCAAGCATTCACAAACACAGAAAACTGGTCCCCAAAATCCACTGAATTCAGAACCCATCCCATCAAAGGTTTCAGTGCGCATTTTGGAAGCACTGGATTTCAATATTGACGAGGACGATCTTCTCCGTGAAGAATCACAGCAGCTTATTTCCGAATCGCAGAAATTTACCATGGCAGGAGGTACGCTTCCGATTCTGAAAATTTGTATAATTGTTTCGTTATCATAGGATAACATATGTGTTTGAATGGCTTACAGATAAATCACAGTGCTATCTCCAACCAGATTTGAACTCATTCTAAGGAGCTAGAGTTCTTGAATCATTCTTCCAAACACCTAATGTTAAAGGAATCAATTAAGATTGTATGTGGTGCTTAGAAATTAAGTATGATAAATAAATTAGTAAATAACACTAGCAATTTAACTGTGACAAGAGCCCAATAATTAGCCAGGTGGGTAGATTTGATGTCTCTTTTAAGACTGTTATGTAAATCACTAAAATTTGTTATTTTTCCTCTTCGAAAGTATATTTGTGTTTGTCTGTATATGCAACTTCTCTTAATATATGGTCTTGAAATTTTCTTTTTGTAGAAGGGTGGTAAAAAAGAAGGCGAAATGACCATTTCCCACAAAAATTTTGGCGAAATGATTTTTTACTTTTTACATTTACAAAATTAATTTTTTCATGGTTCATCCATTTTCACTAGTTAAAACTTTTACATAGAAGGGCAAAAAAAATTCTTTTACGTAAATTAATAAAACAATTCATTTTGTGCTTTATGCACTCTATCACCATTTCTTTTTTAAATTTTTTTCTTTTTCCTTTCTTCTTTCTTCCCTTCTTCTTCTTCCTTACAACCGCCTGATTATCCTTCTTCCGTTTTTCTTTCTATCACTCCTCTTCTTCTTTACAGTCGCTCGATTACCCTTCTTCCCCTCTTTTTCTTTCTCTCCCTTCTCTTCCTCCTTACAGTCACCCGATTACTCTTCTTCCCTTTTTTTCTCTCTCCCTTCTCTTCTTCCTTGCAGCCGCCCGATTACCATTCTTCCCTTTTTTCTTTTTTATCTCCCGCTTCTTCTTCCTTACAGTTGCTCGAATACTTTATCCTACTTTAGCTTCACACTAAACCCCAATCCACTGTCACCACTCAGTTATATTGGGTCTAAAATTGTGTCAAGTTAATCACATTTCAAATCAACGAAGTTTGAAATAATGGCACCGTCAAACATCTTTATTTGTGGTACTTTATAAGAAAGAAAATAGGGAGAAATTATAGTAAGCTATTGCATTGGAGGAAAGTGAGAAAGAATGACTAATCTCTTAAATTTATAGAACGAGAGATGATTACATTTTTAATCTCCCCATAAATAGATAAATGGACATTAACTCTTTCTAGGTTCTTATTTTATTTAATTTAATTGTTTTTATTTTGATAATCAAATGGTGGTGAGAAGATCATTAAAATTTTCAAATTTGAGTTTAATTTTTTTTTTTTTGGAAGAAGAAACATGGTAGTTGAAGAGATTTGTTTTTAGTGATTAGGGTTTGTTGTGGTAAGTTGACAAAATTTCAGGAGAATTTTGGTTTTGGAGAATGGATGTGGAAGAAAGAGAGGAGAAAAAAAAAAAAAAAAAGGAAGAAGGGTGGTGGGACGTTTCATGATTTTACTTAAAAAGATAATTTCGAAATTTTAATATAATTAACAAACTAGTAATATTTCAGTAAAACCAAATAATTTTCATTACTATAACTAAGTGGAAGATAGATAAATGGATTTTTCAATGAACAATTGTCGTTTCATCCAAGCTCGGTGAAAAATAATCATTTATCCTTAAAAGATATAACAAAGTACAAATAAATACTACATTTGGAAATCTTAATATTACGCAAAATATTCTTGTGATCATGTCACTCACTGCAACTGGGCTTAATTTCCAGGCATGAGATAGTAGGTGAAGTGACAGAGATTGGGAGCAAAGTGGAGAAATTCAAAGTCGGAGACAAGGTGGGCGTTGGATGCATGGTGGGATCATGCCGCTCCTGCAACAAATGTGCCAACAATCTCGAGAATTACTGCCCCAAAATGTTGCTCACTTATGGTTCTATTTACTACGACGGAAGCATCACATACGGAGGCTACTCCGACTTCATGGTTGTGGACGAGCACTTCGTCATCCACATACCAGATAATTTACCTCTTGATGGTTGCGCCCCTCTCCTCTGCGCTGGAATTACAGTTTACAGTCCCCTGAGATACTATGGACTTGACAAACCTGGAATGCATGTGGGCGTGGTTGGCCTTGGTGGGCTAGGCCATGTGGCTGTCAAGTTCGCAAAGGCAATGGGGGTCACGGTCACTGTCATAAGTACCTCTCCGAACAAGAAAAATGAAGCTCTCGAACGTCTTGGAGCTGATTTCTTTTTGGTCAGCCGAAACCAAGATGAGATGAAGGTATGCATTTTGCATTGCAAATATTTTGTTTTGTCGGTAGACGGTGTGACGCTTCTAACGTTGAATGTGTAGGCTGCAATTGGCACAATGGACGGTATTATCGACACAGTATCTGCCGATCACCCTGCTCTACCATTGATTGGATTGTTAAAAACAAATGGAAAGATGGTTTTTGTTGGGGGGTCAGAGAAGCCACTAGAGATTCCCCTTTCTCCTTTGATCAAAGGTGAGCATATAACTAATTTTTTGGTTCTATTTTCTGATTTTAGTAGATAGAAACAGGGAGAACGACTATTTTCCACCCTAATTACGCCGAAACAAAAAATCTCTGCAGGCAATATGTGAAGTCATAATCCTTCTATTTAAAAACCTAATTTCTATATTCCGGTTTAGCAATATAATAGTGAATGAAGAAAAAGGACGATAGAGAGAAAAAAAAAAAAAAAAAAAAAAAAAGGAAAGAAGAAAGAACAGTGTTGAATGGGTAGGCCTAAGGAAATAGAAGAGGGAGAGAGGAAACTCCGAAGAAAAAAGAACTGATGCATGATATTTTTCTTGTTTTCTTTTTAAGAGGATATTTATCTTTATTTATAAATTGACGTTTTTTGGATTAAACTAACATATTTGTTTATGATATTTTTTGAGTTTATAAGCTAGATTTGTAAAAAAACAAACCAACTTTTTATTTTTGTCTTTATAAGCACTATTTGTTTATTTAATTCTAAAATTATATAAATATTATACTATGATGGAAATATATTTTTAAATTATAATAAACAATTGAGTTAAAAAATTTATTATTTGATAAAATAATTAGTACTCTTTTTAAAAATAAAATTTATTTATAAACTATATTTTATCAAATATGTAAGCTGTTTATCAACCATTTATAAGTATTTTAACCAAAACATTGTTTGAAATTTTAAATGCTTATAATTTCAATATAACTTATATGTGCTGGTTACTTATAAGTAATTTGCATATGTTAGATTAAACTGGCTTTAAATTATAAATAATATTTAAAATTAAAAAATTTAAATATCATTTATTAATTAAAATTGATAGATAAATTGGATGAAACGTGAGAATTTGTCCATTTTTTAATTTTAAAAATAAAAAAAAATTGTTGTTGTGGTTTACCGTCAAAAATATTGGATAAAGATTAATGTGGAAAGGCGTTATAGGGAGGAATATGATTGGCGGCAGTATGATTGGGGGGATAAAAGAGACACAGGAGATGATTGATTTTGCGGCAAAACACATGATAACGTCAGACACTGAGGTGATAGCTGTAGAGTATGTCAACACCGCAATGGAGCGACTTGAGAAATCGGATGTTAGATACCGATTTGTGATTGATATTGCCAATACAATGAAGCCGTCTACCTTTTAATACTCCTATTATCTTCATAAAATTTTAGCTGAGAGAGCATGAGTTTTGTGTCAGAGAATTGTCTCAATTATAATATTGAGCTTTATTTGTTCTAGTTTCTTCAGACAAATAAGAAATAAACAAAATATTCAAGACTCTTAGAAAATATTATATATCATAGTTTTCAACTTCATTTTATACATGGCAAGACTTCTTTACCTTGCTTGTTTTAAATCTATCAATCAATTCGGTTCACATGTATTGATGTACTTTCTAGTAATTTCTATTTTATATATATCTTAAATTAATGAGATAACAGTTGTAGTCTCTTTAGGTATGTCCTAAAGGTATGATGGTCAATTTAAATATTATTTCAGGATTTTGAAAGGTAAATTAGACTTAGTAACTTCAATTTATGAAATGAAAAGGATTCTTCCTCTTAAAGAAAATAATGTTACCCAATTAAATCATATAACCGTAGGCTAGTAAGGAGTGGTAAAGAAATACTTTGGTGGCATGTCCCATTGTGATTGATTTTGCTTTTAAATTCAATCAAATACAATATTTGAGATAAAAAATCTGTTATGTAAACAAACTTTGAAATGTGTGAGACACTTCGGCCCTTTCCTTCATTGCCATCCTTTCCTCGTTCCCTATCTCTATTAGCTTCTTTTCTTACTCCCCGAGCTAGCTATTTATATCCTTGCTTCTTCTCTGGTTGGCTAGCCTTTGGTTATGCTATGCTACTTGTTTGTGCATTTTTTTCTCCTCTCCTAGTGTGTGTTTTTGGTGGTCGTGTTATGTGCACCAGTCCTGCCTTTTCTTCTTGTTTCAACTTTTACACTCTTCCTTGCGTGTTAGTGGAGTTTGTCTCTAGAATGGATGCATTTTTTCCTCTTCCTACCTTTTATTTTGCATCATGCCTCTAGTAAGCTTTTCTAACCTCTTGTTTTGTTTGGGCCTCTCCTTCTTAGCTCTGCTCTTGGGTTGTTAGGGTTTGCTCTGCTTCTAGGTTGTGGCTTAGTTGTTTATGCAATGAGTTTGCATGTTTGTGTGTGTGCTTTCTTGTGGTTGGCTAGTTTTTATTATGTTCGTTGTGTGTCTATAACTTATGGTTGTCTGATCTTGATTTTATAATTGTATCATTATGTGAAGTCTATTTTTATGTGCATTTTTGTTGACTTTATTTAAGGTGGTCTTGTTCTTCCTTATGGTTAGTGGGCTTGCTCCTTCGAGTGAGGCTTGTGAGCCTTTGCTCTTAGAGGATAATGACATGCCAGTGGGTGGCTCAAGTGATGGAAATAAGAAGGTGACTACCAAACCGTGGAATAAACTTTTTAGTGATAAAAAGGTGTCTTCGATCTTGGAATTTATACCCCTTATAGGTGATAATAAGGTAAAAAAGAAGTTGATTGAAATTCCAAAAGACATAGCATATGAAGGGGCTAAAAGGTAGGAATCTTGTGCTATTGGCTTTTTTCTTGGAAAAAGACCATCAAAGAATCCTCTTTGATAGTTAAGAGATTTGCTATTAGAATATGAGGAAATCAGGGCCTTGTGGAGGTTATTTCAAATGGCCAAGGAATAGTTATCTTGAAATTTAGGGATGTAGATGATCTCGACAAAATGATTGACAATGATCCTTGGTATATTGAAGGTTAGTCTTTCTTTATTAGAAGATAAACTTGAAACTTAAGCATGATGGTAGACGAGATTAACAATGGCTATTTGGGTAAGAATTTTTGGTATTCCTTTTGAATTCTAGAACCCTAGAGGATTCAACTATATTGCGAGTGAGATTGGTAGACTATTAAGGTTGGATTCGATTATTGAGGAAGGATCCCAATTGGACTTTGCTAGAATTAATATAAAGATAGAATTAGGTAATAAGTTCCCAGAGGACTTGGACATCAAACTTCCTAATAGGAAAATTATTAAACTTAAGGTGGATTATGTTTGAAGGCCTGTTAGACGCCAATTATGTCATCATTATGGGTATGCCAATAAGGAATGCAAAAATGGAATCTAAAGGACTAGAATTATTAAAAGAAATCCCAATGCTGAATGTAAGGAAAAAGAGAAGGTTAACCTATAGGGCATAATTCTGGTAAACAATAAAGATGAAAATGTGAAAGAAAAAGAGAGAACAAATTTAAAAAAAAGCGTGAAGGCTCATCCAAAAGGAAAACCGATTAACAAGTTTGAAATTCTAGGCGAAGATAATGGGAAAAATGGCAACAAGATGATTACTACCAATGGTTGTATCATAGAGAGTGCAAGGACATCCAATCAACTCTTAAAAGAATATCTTGTATCAAACATGGATATGGAACCAAAAACCAGAGAGAGTAAAGAAGACTAGGGAGGTGAGGTAGCCATTACTAGTTGTCCTACAGAAGAAAGAAAAACTATAGAGAATGAAGAAGTGGAAACTAGTAGAGAACTTGAAACTAAAAATAAGAAAGTTATGGGTTTACCTATGGTTAAACCCTTTGGAAAGGCAATCATGGTTGATGAAATGAAAATCAAGAATAGGGGTGGAAAGAAGGCTTAAAAAGGAAGTAATAAAAAGAATAAGAAGAAAGGTAGAAATCAATCTCCTGCTATCAAGATACATGGTTAATATTATTGCTTTGAATAATAAGGGTCTAAGTTCCTTTCTTAAACAAAAGGAGATAACAGAAGTTTATTAGAAGTAATTTTTTAGATATGGTGGCTATTTTGGAGACTAAAGTTCGAGAGGAGAATAAAGATACTGTAAGGAATAATTCATGTAAGTAATGAAGTATGATTGACAATTACAATGTTAGTTATAGAAGGCGAATATAGATTGTTTATAATAGTAATACTTTTAAGGTTAAGGCAATAGAGAGAAAAGATCAATTTATTAACTATAAGATTGGGTTATTACACTTTGAGAACAAGTTGTTTGTCATGTTTGTCTATGGAGCCAACAATTACTTAGATAGAAAGAGGTTATAGGAGAATATAACTAGGCTTAATATGAGGGCTAGACGTTTGTCTTGGATAATTATGAGAGACTTTAAGGCTATAAGAAAGAGAGATGAGAAAGTGGAGGGATCCGATGATTGGTGTACTCGAGATGAAGAGTTTAATGAATGTTGCTTTAATGCTCAGTTAGAAGTCTTTAGATTTATTAGCCCTTTCCTGACATAAAGTAACATGAGTGATGGTAATCATAGGGTGGCTTTTAGACTTGATAGAACTTTTATCAATGATTGGTGGCTTGACATTTACCCCATTTCACTAGGCTTGGTTTTTCCTAATAGCCTGTTTGACTATTGTCCTTTGGTTGTTAAATGTGAAGATCATAATGGAGGGAGAAAAGTGTCATTTAGTTGAATTTCTAGATTTTACTGTTTAAAGCTCTATTCTATTCATAGTATAAAAAGTAATTCCTAGAAATTTTCTCATGTGCAAGCTGATTTTTTTCCCTTTTTTGGATTGATTTCGAGGTGCTTCAATTGGCTTTTTACTCTATTCTTATTATGGTTACAAGAACTTTTCCAGCTAGAAAGATGAAGACCAAAATCATTTGTATCCTTGCTATCATAAAGTCTTTGTTGCTATATCATTTCTGTGAGTTGAGCATAGAATTTGGTAGGTTTTGTAAGCTGACGGATTGGCTCATCCTTGTTGGGCTTGAAGGCTAAAAGAGGTGCAAGCCGAATGGATAAGATCAAAGTGTTACTATGAAAAGAACCTAAATTTTAATAATTTAGATCCTGTTTATCTTTTTGATAGATTTACTTGATTTTTGTATAACATGGTGAATCAAAATTATAAGCATACATAGCTTTTATGTAAGACAATGATTTAGTTAGTGTTAGGCAGTTTGTTTCTCATCCCTACTCTTTAGACCAACATAGACTCTCAAGGAAGGAAAACGCTTTAGAATATCAATACTGTTGGACAAAAATTTTGGGATCCTACCGTAAAATGAATATCAAAATCCTGAATATCTTGATTTACAAGCAAACAAGTTGGATTTAGTTTCAAGAAGATGAATATAACACTCATCCAGAATGCTTAAAACAGATTTAATAGGAATAATCCACTACTCTGCACACTGAGATATGATAAGAAGATAAAATAGTAAAAATCCATCAACTTGCTCCTGTTTCTTTATCGCCCTGTAATTCTATCGAACTTAAAATCAAAACACAAAGTCAAAATAATAGAAATTATCAGCCCGTTGAAGGATTCTTCATAATATCTAAATTCACTACCTACATTAAACAATTCTTGTAAATTGTATGTTAAGTCGTCAAATCACTAAACAAAATTGCATTCTTATCTCTGACATAATAAAGCTTTGACGTATATTTTATGTCACAAATCATTGAATATAAAAATCACGGAACAATTCTTATCTTTCACCATCAATATAAGACGAAAATTTTGGGATGCCATTGTAAAATAAATATCAAAATCCTGAATACCTTGACTTACAAGCAAACAAGTTGGATTTCGTTCAAGAAGATGAATATAACACTTATGTAGAATGCTTAAAACAGATTTAATAGTAATAATCCACAACTCTGCACACTAAAACATGATAAGAAGATAAAATAGTAATAATACATAAAAATTGCATTCTTATCTCAGACATAAAAATCACATTCTTATCTTTCACCATCAATATAAGACAATGTTGATGACCAAGAAGCTTTAACACACATTTCATGAGAAAATACGTTAACTAAAATAATAATAATAAGCCTTAAACAAAACCTAAAACAATCTGAAAAAAGAAAGGAAAAAAAAGAAGAAAAATTATATTTCATTACATATATGAGGAGCAAAAACCATTAAACAAACTGTAGAGCAGGAACAAGTGATTGAAAGAGTCAAAGATTTCTGGAATAAAGCTGTAACCTTTTAGATTAAAAGTGGAGGAGAAACGTTAAAAATAAAACCCAAAAAGAATGGGTTCTTGGTTATGGGAAACTAATGCTATTTAAATTGATTTTGGAATCCAGTTATTATTTTAATTCCGTTTATTATTAATTTCAATTTTTATATATATTAAAAAATTAATTTTCATATTCAAAAATTATTTAATAGTTAGTGAGCTATACGTAAATTAAATAAAAAAATATTTCTAAAAATAATTTGGTAATATGTTTTTAGTAATCAGAGTTTATTTCGGTTTCAAAAATAAGTTAACTTTTTTAGTTCAAACTTGCAAGTCAATTTGAATGAATTAGTTTAACTCAATTGAGAGAAACTAATCGAGTCAAATTGACTTTCGAGACTAAACCTATTCATTTTAAACTCATTTCTATTAATAATGATGAGTTTGTGATTTTTTTAATAAAAAATTTAAAAACTCATCGTTAAAAATCTAAATTTATTTAGTTTTAATTAGAGTATAAATAATTGATTACTAAAATCATAAAATTTATATTTATAATGACCGGATGTTTATACTTTCGTTATTTTTTTCTCGCTAAAGGTCATTCATTTTGTAGTGACAGTGCAACAATTTTTCTTCCACACTTAAGCTTTTTAGAGAATCGCACCTGTATACACCTTATTTACAATTGACCACCATTAGACACTAGCATTCTAAAAGTATGTGAATCCTCTCTTCTAATTACTCAATGTGGACTACTTGAGTGCCTTTGGCCTACGAGACATCAGCAAAGTGATTTTTAAGCCATGTAAAGACTTGAAGGAGTCAACAACATTAGGTATGAATTCAGTAAACACTCTATGTTTGTTTTTAATGTTCTTATGTATTTTTATGCATTCAAATGATGATGTTCCAATATGGGAATCATCACACTGTCTGGTTTTAGATTTTATTGCATAGACATCTTTCTGGCGATCAAGCAAGACCAGCACACATGCCTTGTATTTGCCTACTTTCTGGTTTCGCTCAATGCATGTCAATTATCAATTGTTCAAATTCCATAGACTATCTTTCACACATCATTATGAAATCTAAAATTAATTGAATGTAGTTAATCATCCAAAGCATTAAATATAATCAACAATCACTTGACTCATATGAAGAAAAACTTAAACTTAAATTTAAATTATTCTGCTAAAACTGAGTGTCACAACTAAATTACATTCTTGTTTTAGAGAAAATAAATTTAGCTTATGATAATACAAGAGAAATCAATAGCCGAAATTAAGAAAATTATTTTTTCAAGGTCAAGAACAATGAGATCCTTAGTGAAGAACAATATTGGTTCGTTGAAACCCTCTTTCGATCTTCCAATCTTTGAAAATTTAGCTTGTATAAATCTCATTGATGACCTCTTCAAAAGACGGCTGAAAAATCTCTCTCAAAGCTTTGTTGGCAGCCTCCCAAAAGTGAAGTTTTAATTAACATAAAAAGTCCTATTATAATAGGATAATATCAAGTGAAATTCTTATTAGATTATGAGTGCTTCTCGTCCTCCCACTGTGCGCTTGCCTTATGTTCATGTTTCGCTATGGTGAAGAAAATTTTTGCCACGCACGCTACTCCCTATCCAATTTCTTCTTTGATCTTGCCGTGGTGCCATCTTCATGCTTTATTTTCTTGCCACCACGCATAGTGCTCTCCTTCTCTTTTGCTTTGAATGTGCATCTTTCCTAAAATTCAACTTGAAGCTTAGTCTGCTTGTGAAGAATGATTTAAAAAAAAAAATTAAATAAATAACTGCAGAGTTCTGTTATAACAGAAAAGTGTTACTATTAGGAAAGTTAATGGGGACGACGTCGTTTTGCTTTACCCTTGTTATTTCATTTTTCAGTAGCAAGGGTTAAAGTTGTCGAGCAGATATTTTTTTTTCTCAGCTGAATATGTCTTCATCTTGACTCCTTTCACAGGCAAGTAAGCAGAGCAGAAAAGTCTAGCAAGTTGTCGAACTGGAATAAATCTCAGTGGTTGATTTTTTGCAGCAGTTAGGGAGGTGTGGTGCAGATTTTTCTTTACAGTTGGAATTTTTTTTAACATGAGTAGATTTTTTTTTTACTGATTTTGGGTTGCTGTTGTTGATATAAATAGTCATGTAAAGTTTCTTTTTGAGATTGAAAAATTAGAAGTAGACAGATATAAAAAGGCTAGAGGACTGTAATTGCTTCTTTGGTATTTGATTAAAATAAAATTGAAGTTTTGAGGTTTATTCAGAAAACCTAGATCTGAATCTTTCCTGTAATTTTTTTAATTTGGTATCAGAGCTATATTGACAAGCGTCGATTGAAGATGGATCCTGAATCGGAGAAGTATGACAAAGTAGATTCAGCAAAGGAAAGTTGGAGCACTGGAGGTACTACAGTAGCACCAATGGCAGGTATTTCTGGACTAGTTATTCCTGCTGTGAATCCAAAATTAACTGAGGATAATTACCGCTACTGGCGAGCTCAGATGTTAAATATGGTAGGATCTTTTGATTTAAAAGATCATTTGCTGGGAGTAGTGTCTTGCCCTAACTCATTTGTGTATGTCTGATGGAGATAACTGTGAAAAAATTAAGAAGAGGAATCCAGAATACTTAGGATGGAAAAAACATGATAGAATCTTGACTACATGGCTGCTTGCATCTATTTCTGAGAGTATGTTTTCTTATGTGTCACAGTGTTGTACTGCAAATGAAATATGGTTTACTCTACAAAATCATTTTGTTTCTGAGTCAAAAATTAGAATTACACAGTTGAAGATGACATTGCAGACTCTTAAGAAAGGAGACATGACTATAGGAGAATATGTAAGGAAGATGCAAGAAATTTTTTATGCTTTAGTAGCTAGTGGAATATCTGTTAGTGAAGATGAGTTGATTAACTATGTTATAGATGGTTTAGGAGCTGAATATGGTCCAATTGTAGCTCAGATATTTGCTAAGATGGATTTTGAGTCTGAAGTGGTAAATTTGATGAAAGTGAAAAACTTGTTACAGAAGTTTGAACAAAGGCTAATACATAGTTCTAGACATGTGTTTGATATACAGGCAGGAATGGCAAATTTGGCTAGAAATGTTGAAAGAAGTGAGGAATTGTTTTCTAGGTCCAGGGTTGTAGCAAATAATATGAAGACTTTTGGTGATGGTAGATATGAATATAGGTATTAATCACTTTCTAGAGGAAGAGGAAGGAATTTTGTAAAACCAAGAGTAGTATGTCAAGTTTGTGGAAAAAATGGTCACACTGCATTAAAATGTTATCATAGATTTGATGTTACTTATTTACGAGAACAACAGGAGAATGCAAACCAAGGAGCTGGAGGTTATGGAAAGATGAATCAAGTTAATCGTAAACCTGATACAGAATTAGAAGATCTTTATGATGAGGATGAAGAGGATAATGATAGTGGACAAGTTACTGGGAGAGTGAATTGATCAAAGTCAATAACTCAAAGGAAGTCAAAAGGTTTTCTTACTAATGTGGTGAATCAAGAAGGATCAGAACAGGCACAGGGACTCATTGCTACACCTCAAGTGGTTAAGGATCTCAGCTGGTACATGGATTCTGGGGCTACGAATCATGTTGTGGCTAATACAAGTCAACTCGATAGCAAAAGACAATATAGTGGGAAACAGCAGCTACAAGTTGGGAGTGGAGACTGCTTGCCAATTTCTCATACAGGTCAGGTGTCTTTACCTTCTTTTTGTGCACATAAATCTGTTCTTCTGAAACATATTTTTTTTGTGTCTGACATTACAAAGAATTTGCTTAGTATATCAAAGTTGACAAAGGATAACAATGTGATAGTGGAATTTAGTACTGATCAATGTTTAGTCAAAGATAGAGATACAAGAAATATTTTGCTTCAAAGGGTGTTGAAAGATGGCCTGTATCAACTACTTAATCAAACAAATAGCTTGAAACATGAGGCTGGTAATTCTGATCTAAATCAACAACCAAATCTGACTGTTTATCAGACAAATAAAACTAGTCCTGAGTTGTGGCATAAAAGGCTAGGGCATCCTAGCAAGAAGGTCTTGAAACAAGTGCTTAGTAAGTGTTCTGTTTCTGAAATTAAAATAGGTGAAGACTTTTTCTGTACAGACTGTCAGTTTGGAAAGAATCATCAAAAGTCCTTTCCATATTCTACTTCTAGAGCTTCAAATATTTTAGAATTGATTTATAGTGACTTATGGGGACCATCTCCAGTTGTATCTAAGGAGGGGTTTAAGTATTATGTGCACTTTATTGATGATTTTTCCAGATTTACCTGGATCTTTCCTCTAAAGCATAAATTAGAAGTTAGGGGTATATTTGAACAGTTTCATAAACTGGTAGAAGTGCAGTTTGAGAGGAAAATAAAAACACTTCAATGTGATTGGGGAGGAGAATATAGGAGTCTGACTTCTTATTTGAGTAAAAATGGGATTATCTTTAGACATCTATGTCCTTACACTCACCAACAAAATGGAAGAGCAGAAAGGAAGCATAGACACATTGTAGAGACAGGGCTAGTTTTGTTATCACAAGGTGGAATGCCACTTAATCAGTGGTGGTTGTCATTTCATAATGTTGTTTACCTCATAAATAGGTTACCTACTTCGGTATTGGAAAATAAATCTCCTTATCAGGTGTTGTTTAATAAATCACCAGATTACAATATGCTGAGAGTATTTGGAAGTGCATGCTATCCATTTCTAAGGCCTTACAATAGACATAAATTTTCCTTCCACACTCAAAAGTGTGTATTTGTAGGTTACAGCTTATCTCATAAAGGATACAAGTGTCTTAATGCCTCAGTACTGTTTTCATAGCAGCAAGTGTGAGTTTTGATGAGTCTGATTTTCCATATAAAACAGATTCACAATTTAAAAGGTTACAATCAGTGGGAAGTCATAATAAAGAGGTGGATGCAATTACATCAGGAAGTATGTTTTTACCTAAGACAAATTTAGAGATTGATTTTGAAGAAACTACTTCAGTAGAAGATGATACAGGAAAGAAATTTGGTGAAAGAAACAAATTAGAACAAACTGCAAAAAATTCAGAAGCCAGAGTTGATGAAAATTCTGAATTGAAGTCAAACAATGAAGAAATTTCAACTCAAATGTCTCATGAGTTAGTAGAAAAAGAGGTAGCACAGCCTGATGTAGTTGAAACTATGTCAATTCCAAGATCTAATTTAGAGCTAGAAGAGGTTTTACCTGTGGAAAAGTAGTGTGTGTGTGCAAAACCTGATCAAACTAATGCTGGTGGAGAAAGACAACCAATAATTACAAGGTCTAAGACAGGGTCTTTGCCAAAACAAAAGTGTTTCTTGGGAATGTATATGAGACAGATTTGAAAGAACCTAGAACAGTAGAGGAAGCATTAGCTAAACCACACTCGAAGGAGGCTATGAGAGTTGAATTTGAAGCACTTCAAAAGAACAAAACATGGGAGTTGGTGCCAATGTCAAGAGATGTAAGTGTAGTAGGGCATAAATGGGTGTATAAAACAAAGTTAAATGCTAATGGGACTTTGCAGAAATTCAAAGTCAGGTTAGTTGCAAAGGGTTTCCAACAAAATCCAAGGATTGATTACTTGGAAACATTTAGTCCAGTAGTTAAGCATGTGACAGTGAGAATGATTTTGTCTTTAGCAGTGTCTTGTAATTGGGTCATTCAACAGATAGATGTGAATAATGCCTTTTTAAATGGGGAGTTAAAAGAAGTAGTGTATATGACACAACCACAAGGATTTGTAGATCCTGATAAGCTTGATTATGTATGCAAATTAGTCAAGGCCTTATATGGCTTAAAACAAGCTCCTAGAGCTTGGTATGAAAAGTTGAAGGATGCTTTGATAGAGAAAGGATTTACCAATGCAGTGTCTGATACAAGTCTGTTTGTGTTGAAAAATGAAGAGGTGACAGTGTATGTTTTAGTATATGTTGATGACATGCTTTTGACAGGAACAAGTGTTGAGTATACAGATAAGTTGGTGAATGAATTAAATGAAAAGTTCTCACTGAAGAAGTTGGGTAACCTGAAATATTTTTTGGGAATGAAAGCAATTAGGTTAGATAAAGGGCTGCATTTGAGTCAAACAAAATATGCTACTGATTTGTTGATAAAAACTAAAATGTTTGAAGCGCATCCTTGTGTAACTCCCTTACCTATTGGTGTGAAGTTGTATAATGGAGATAGTGAAGAGTTTGATGACCCTACTTTGTATAGAAGCACAGTAGGGGCTTTGCAATATTTAACCTTAACTAGGCCTGATTTAGCTTATGCAGTAAATAAGCTAAGTCAATTTCTAAAATCACCAACTCAGCTGCAGTGGCAATCATGTAAGAGAGTATTAAGATATATAAAGGGAACACTGGATTATGGTTTAATGTTTAGAGCAACAAATGTATTTCAACTAGAGGCATATGTGGATGCAGATTGGGCAGGAAATGTTACAGACAGGAAGTCCACCAGTGGATTCTGCATTTATTTTGGAAATAATCTTGTGCAATGGGGAACAAGAAAGCAGAAAGTAGTAGCTCTTTCAACAACAGAGGCTGAATACAGGTCTCTAAGTCAAGTAGCAACTGAGGTGGTTTGGATGAATAGCTTGCTGTCTGAGCTGAAAATAACCCGTTTAAGTAAAGCTGTGGTGTGGTGTGATAATCAGGGAGCAGGATTGTTAGCGTCAAATTCTGTGTTACATAGTAGGACAAAACATATAGAAATAGATGTCCACTATATCAGAGAACAAGTGGCAACAAATGTGATATCAGTGCAATATGTGTCAACAGAATATCAGGTGGTTGATATATTTACAAAGCCATTGTCAGCAGTTAGATTTATGATGTTGAAGAATAAACTGAAGTTGAGTGTAAAAAAGGTCAGTGGTTAAAGAAAAAATTTTTGAGGAGGAGTAGCTGTGGTTCAAAAGTGATATGAGTTTGAGTGTTTCCTTTTAGCCTAAAGTTAAATGATCAACTTTATGGAGGAGTTTTTTTTTTTTTCGTGACTGCTTAAATCATTCTTCTTATCAAGCATTAAACTAAGAAAGTTTATGCTTAAGGGAGGATGTGAAGAATGATTTAAAATAAAAAATAAAAAAAAATAACTGCAGAGTTCTGTTATAACAGAAAAGTGTTGCTGTTAGGAAAGTTAATAGGGACGACGTCGTTTTGCTTTAGCCTTGTTATTTCATTTTTCAGCAGCAAGGGTTAAAGTTGTCGAGCATATATTTTTTTTTCTCAGCTAAATATGTCTTCATCTTGACTCCTTTCACAGGCAAGTAAGCAGAGCAGAAAAGTCTAGCAAGTTGCCGAACTGGAATTAATCTCAGTGGTTGATTTTTTGCAGCAGATAGGAAGGTGTGGTGCAGATTTTTCTTTACAGTTGGATTTTTTTTTAACATGAATAGATTTTTTTTTTTTCTGATTTTAGGTTGCTATTGTTGATATAAATAGTCATGTAAAGTTTCTTTTTGAGATTGAAAAATTAGAAGTAGACAGATATAAAAAGGCTAGAGGACTGTAATTGCTTCTTTGGTGTTTGATTGAAATATAATTGAAGTTTTGAGCTCTATTCAGAAAACCTAGATCTGAATCTTTCCTGTAATTTTTTTAATTCCGCTTATTCCAAAGTGTCTTCCATCCTACTTTTTATCAATTTCACCTAAAACCCATCATTTTTTTGTGTAATTACATATGTAAACCTATGATCCTAAAACGTACATAAAACAAGATAAAAACTTGTGATTCTGAAATATACATAGAACAAGGTAAAATCATAAAAACGTGCCCTAAACTCTCTAAATCAGCCACTAATTCATGTGTATGCAAGACATTTATCATAAGGTATTTATGCATTCTGATTTACAGTCTGGATATAACTATATCAAGAATCATCTTCGTTGTTGATCAGTAACCAAAATACAATTGACTTAAATTATAGCATCGTGTCAAATAAATGTTCACTGCCAGATCCATTGATAAATGGAAAGAAATAAACTAAAATGGTAAACCCCATTCCTTACCTTATCAATTATGCAACGCCGTGTGTAATATACAATTACTACCTCATTTTTGCTTGTATAAATACCGACCACCGTCACTCATTTTTTTATTCCTTTCTTCAGCATTTACTTTTACGGAAAGATTAGAAGAAAATATTCATGGCGTCTGCACCGGAGCAAGAGCACCCGAAGAAGGCCTTTGGATGGGCTGCTAGGGATTCTTCTGGTGTTCTCTCGCCCTTTAATTTCTCTAGGAGGTTATTCCGTCTTTTCTCTCAGTTAAAATTTTGTTATAAATTATTTTGGTCTCCTGTTGAATGTGTTAGATTTGCAGAGCCACGGGGGCGACGGACGTGACATTGAAAGTGTTGTATTGTGGGATATGCCATTCAGATCTTCACATGATCAAAAACGAATGGAAAAAGACCAAGTATCCTCTTGTTCCCGGGTATGTATTTTTTTTCATCTTTCTCAATTCTAGTGCAAAAACAATGGAATTAAAAGATACAGATGTAAGTGCCTGTGAGCTTATGAATATATTACAAGTTAAGCTATGTCGTTTTGCAAGTACTCGTCGCCGTAGGGCCCTTTTCTTTCTTTGTAAAGCGCAAACTAGGAAGGGGAAAAAAGATTTCTAAGGAATAATATATATGCCGTATTAAGACAATCACATCTTTTATCAACATCAACTTCTTCTAAACTTCCATACAGAAAACAAATACTTTTATTAAAGATTCGTATTTCTAAGATCAAATAAGTTATACTATTTTTATCTAAAAAATGAAGATGGTTAAGATGACAAATCACAGTGCTATCTCCAACCAGGTTTGAACTCATTCTAAGGAGCTAGAGTTCTCGAATCATTCTTCCGCACACCTACTGTTAAAGGAATCAATTAAGATTGTATTTGGTGCTTAGAAATTAAGTGTGATAAATAAATTTGTAAACACTAGCAATTCAACTGTGACAAGAGCCCGATAATTAACCAGGTAGGCAGATTTGATACCTCTTTTAAGACTGTTTTGTAAATCACTAAAATTTGTTATTTTTCCTCTTCAAAAATATAAATGTGTTTGTCTGTATATGCAACTTCTCTTAATATATGGTCTTGAAATTTTATTTTTGTAGAAAGGTGGTAAAAAAAAAAAAAGGCGAAATGATTATTTCCCACCAAAATTTTGTTGAAATAAATTTTTTATTTTTAAATTTAAAAAATTAATTTATCGTGGTTCATCCATTTTCTTCACTTGTGAAAACTTTTACGTGAAAGGGCAAAAAAATTATTTATTCTTTTTTCCTTTTTTTTTCTCTCCCTCTTCTTCTTCCTTACAACCGCCTGATTATCCTTCTTCCCTTCGACTTTCTTTCCCTCCTCTTCTTCCTTACAGTCGCCCTACCCTTCTTCCTCTTTTATTCTTTCTCACCCTCCTCTTCTTCCTTGCAGTCACCCGATTACCCTTCTTCTCTTTTTTTCCATCTCCCTTCTCTTCTTCCTTGCAGCCGCCCGGCTAACCTTCTTCCCCTTTTTTTTCTATCCCGCTTCTTCTTCCTTGCAGTGGCTCGATTACTCTATCCTACTTTAGCTTCACACTGAATCCCAATCCACTGTCACCACTCAATTAGACTGGGTATAAAATTGTGTCAAGTTGACCACATTTCAAATCAACGAAGTTTGAAATAATGGCACCGTTAAACATCTTTATATGTGGTACTTCAAATGAAAGCAAACAAGTAGAAACTTTAGTATTGTAATGCATTGGAGGAAAGTGAGAGCGAATGTCTAATCTCTTAAATTTATAGAACAAGACGTGATTACATTTTTAACCTCCCCATAAATATAGAAATGGACATTAACTCTTTCCAGGTTCTTATTTTATTTAATTTAGTTTTTTTTATTTTGATAATCAAATGGTGGAAAGAAGATCATTAAAACTTTCAAATTTGAGTTTAAATTTTTTTTGAAGAAGCGACGTGGTACTTGAAGAGATTTGTTTTTCAGTGATTAGGGTTTGTTGTGGTCAGTTAACAAATTTTGAAGAGAAATTTGGTTTTGGAGTATGGATGTGAAAGAAAGAGAGGAGAAAAAAAAAAAAAAAAAAAAAAAGGAAGAAGGCTCATGGGACGTTTCATAGTTTTACTAAAAAAGAGAATTTCGTAATTTTAATATAAATAACTAGTAATCTTTAGAAAAACCAAATAATTTTCATTACTATAACTACATGGAAGATAGATAAATGGATTTTTCAATGAACGATTGTCGTTTCATCCAATCTCGGTGAAAAATAATTATATATCCTTAAAGATATAACAAAGTACAAGTAAACACTACATCCGGAAATCTTAATATTACGCAAAATATTCTTGTGATCATGTCACTCACTGGAACTGGGCTTAATAATTTCCAGGCATGAGATAGTAGGTGAAGTGACAGAGATTGGGAGCAAAGTGGAGAAGTTCAAAGTCGGAGACAAAGTGGGCGTTGGATGCATGGTGGGATCATGCCGCTCCTGTGACAACTGTGCCAACAATCTCGAGAATTACTGCCCCAAAATGTTACTCACTTATGGTTCTATTTACTACGACGGAAGCATCACATACGGAGGCTACTCCGACTTTATGGTTGTCGACGAGCACTTCGTCATCCACATACCAGATAATTTACCTCTAGATGGTTGTGCCCCTCTCCTCTGCGCTGGAATCACAGTTTACAGTCCTCTGAGATACTATGGACTTGACAAACCTGGAATGCATGTGGGCGTGGTTGGCCTTGGTGGGCTAGGCCATGTGGCTGTCAAGTTCGCGAAGGCAATGGGCGTCACGGTCACTGTCATAAGCACCTCTCCGAACAAGAAAAATGAAGCTATCGAACGTCTTGGAGCTGATTTCTTTTTGGTCAGCCGAAACCAAGATGAGATGGAGGTATGTATTTTACATTGCAAATATTTTGTTTTCTCGGTGGCCAAAGGACATTTTCCCACCCATAGTTTGAGGCTGGGACAAATTCCCACCCGCTTAAGTTTAAAAGCCCGAACTCCCACCATCACCAATTTTTTTATTATTTTTTCATTAAAATTACTAAATTATCCTTTTAAAAATTAAAAATTTATAATAAAAATATAAAATAATTTTAAAATAATATAAAATATTAAAAAATTAAAAAAAATTAAAAAAAATTTTAAAAAATTTGAAAATTCAAAAACCCAGCAGCCACCGCCGCCGGCACCGGTGGCGGTGGCGGCCCATAATAAAACCAGGTGGCCATTTTCAGCCACTCGGTTTCAGGGGAGGCCAGATCTAGCCTCCCCGTTCGGTGGAGGAGGCCAAATCAGTCGCCTCCAGTTTCGGAGGACGCGGCCAGATCTGGCCTCTTCCGGCCGAAATAAAGGTCGGAAACGGCTGTAAAGGGCCAGCCTTGGCCCCACTGGCCGTTTCCAGCCTTTATTTCGGGCGGAGGCAGCCAGATCTGGCCGCCTCCTCCGAAACTGGAGGCGGCCGATTTGGCCGCCTCCACCGAACGGGGAGGCCAGATCTGGCCTCCCCTGAAACCAGGTGGCCGAAAATGGCCACCTGGTTTTATTATGGGCCGCCGGTGCCGGCGGCGGTGGCTGCTGGTTTTTGAATTTCCAAATTTTTTAAAATTTTTTTTAATTTTTTAAATATTTTATATTATTTTAAAATTATTTTATATTTTGATTATAAATTTTTAATTTTTAAAAGAGTAATTTAGTAATTTTAATAAAAAAATAATAAAAAAATTGGTGATGGGTGGGAGTTCGGGCTTTTAAACTTAAGCGGGTGGGAATTTGTCCCAGCCTCAAACTATGGGTGGGAAAATGTCCTTTGGCCTTTCTCGGTAGACGGTTGTGACGCTTCTAACGTTGAATGTGTAGGCTGCAAGGGGCACAATGGACGGTATTATCGACACAGTATCCGCAGATCACCCTGCTCTGCCATTGATTGGCTTGTTAAAAACAAATGGAAAGATTGTTTTTCTTGGGGGGTCAGAGAAGCCACTAGAGATTCCCGTTTTTCCTCTGATCGAAGGTCAGCATATAGCTAATTTTTTCTGTGTTCTGATTTTAGTAATTAGAAACAGGGAGAATGACATGTCCCACCCTAATTATGCCAAAACAAATACCTTTAAAGTTGAAAAGCCACAAATTTCCACCTTTAATCAAGTTTTGTACATATTCCCTTATATTTTAGGGCAAAAGAAAGGAAAAAACTAAAATACCCTTATAGTATTAAAACTGAGGTAAATAAAAACTTCGCTTTATCAAGTTTAAAAGAATCTTACTTGTTAAACAAATCTAGAAGGAGAAGATTGGAGGGAAAGCTATTTGAAAAAAAGATATATAATACTGTTGAAAGTAAAATTCTCGTTGTACTTATACAGCAACCGATTTGATTCTAGTGGTGATGGCTTCTAAATCCAATTTCATTTTTTTTTTCTGACTGGCAATAGGTGAAGTCATAATCCTCCTATTTAAGACCCTAATTTCTATATTCCTGCTTAGCAATATAATAGTGAATGAAGAAGAAGAAGGATAGACAAAAAAAAAAAAAAAAAAAAAAAAGGAAAGAAGAAAGAACAGTGTTGAAAGCGGCGGGCCTAAGGAAATTATTGAAGAGGGAGAGGAAACTCCGAATAGAAAAGAATTGAAGCATGATTTTTTTTTTTTTAATCTTTTTAAGAGGATGTGTGTCTTGGCTTATAAGTTGATACCTTTTAAATTAAATTACATGTTTATGTATGATATTTGTTAGACTTATAAGCTAGATTTAATATATATATATATATATATATATATATATATATATCAACTAGGAAACTAACTTTTATTTTAGTGTTTATAAGCCCTATGTATTTATTTAATTCTAAAATCATATTATACTATAATATGATCAAAATATATTTTTATAATATTATAATAAAAAGTTGAATTAATAAAATTTATTATGTGATAAAATGATTTAATATTATTTTTAGTCATTTTAATAATAAAATATACTTATAATCTATATTTTACCAAATACATAAGTTGTTTATCAACCACTTATAAGTATTTTCATAAAACACAAAATTGTTTAAAATTTTAAATGCATATAATATCAATTTAATTTATAAACACTAGTGACTTATAAGCTATTTTGCATAAGCCAGATTTAACAGACTTTAAATTATAAATAATATTTAAAATTAAAAATATTTAAATATCATTTATTAATTAAAATTGATAAATAAATTGGATGAAATGTGAGAATTTGTCCATTTTTTTATTTTAAAAATAAAAAAATTATTGTTTTGCTTTACATTTAGAAATATTGGATAAAGATTAACGTGGAAAGGTCTCGCAGGGAGGAATATTGTTGGAGGCAGTAATATTGGGGGAATAAAAGAGACACAAGAGATGATTGATTTTGCGGCAAAGCACAAGATAACGTCAGACATTGAGGTGATAGCTGCAGATTATATTAACATTGCAATTGAGCGACTTGAGAAATCGGATGTTAGATACCGATTTGTGATTGATGTTGCCAAGACAATGAAGCCTTCTGCTTTTTAATTACTTTTATTATCTTCCTAAAATTTTAGTTGAGAGAGCATGAGTTTTGAGTTAGAGAATTGGCTTAATTATAATATTCAACTTTATTTGTTCTTGTTTCTGTAGACAAATAATAAATAAATTAAAATATTCATGACTCTTGGAAAATATTGTATATTGTAGTTTTCAACTTGATTTTCTACATGGCAAGACTTCTTTACCCTTCTTATTTTAAATCTATCAATTTGGTTCAAATGTATTGATGTACTTTCTCGTGATTTTTATTTTATATATATCTTAAATTAATGAAATAACAATTGTAGACTCCTTAGTTATGTCCTAAAGGTATGATGGTCATTTTAAATATTATTTTAGTATTTTGAAAGGTAAATTAGATTTAGTAACCCATTTTATGAAATGAAAGAATTCTTTCTCCCAGAGAAGATAATGTTACACAATTAAATCATATAAGCATAAGTTAGTAACGAGTGGTAAAGAAATACTCTGGTGGCATGTGTAAAAACATGTCTGAGGCCCAAAACATCTTTATGATCATTGAGAATGGAAGATGGAGATAGCCCTCCACTAATATTTACGAGCTTATGGAGATTAAAGAGAGAGCTTCCTTTGATTCTTAAAGGAGGTGAAGATACCATCATATGGACTCCAAATAGCAAAGGTATATTCACTATTAATTTTATATGAAACATTTTAAAGAACTAGAAGGATAAAGCTGCTCGGGCTTATTTGATATGACATAAAAGATTTATTCCTACACATGTCATTATTGTAGTGAACCCTGTTATATGTCACTGTGCTGTTATATTATTATAGTTTTTTTTTTTTTTCAAAAATCATCTATAACATATAACAAGAATCCTTACAAGATAATTGTTTCTTTGAAAACCATGCACTGTGTGGAAGCTATAATTATAATGTGATGGATTATTAAAACCTACCATATAATACCTTGAGAAAACTCATACTATAATACTACATAATACTAATATCTAAAAACACATATATGTGACAATATATATCTCATGTATGAGCAATACAAAGCATGCTAGCTAACATGTGATCTGCTAAAAACTAAATATATACATATATGTATAAATCTAAAAGCTCAGGCAAAAACCCACTCAATTGTATCTCACTCTTCAACCATCTCACGTTTCATCTCAGCTTCCCAAGACTCTGACTTGCAAAAAAAGTAAACTGAAGGGAATGAGTGACAAGTCACTTAGTAAGTATCTCCTGACTCTACCTTTGAGTAGACTCTAAGCTTATAACTCAACTGGCTAGCTACTAACTGAAGAAAACTTAACTAAATTTCTAATAGCCTAATAGCTTCTTTTGATCTAACTTGGCTAACTGCTTACACTTTACTTCACACCTTATCATAATTACGTAGTTGAGTATACATATATGACTTAGTATAAAGGATTTATACTTATATAACTCAACTTTCTGAGTCCTCTTTCTGATATTCATTATCCTATTCTCTTTTTTAATCTTTGAAATCTAAAGTGCTCTTGAGTTTTCTAAGGTCTCTGTTGAGCTTTTTATATTTTTGCTTATTTCATTTCTTACTTTATAGGTTTCTTTAAGCGGATCTTGATATCCAGATTCTAACTTATGTCATGTCATAATTATGTATATGGGTATACGTATACAGCATAGTATGAATTATTTAGATCCTCCTTACTGACACTATCATATTCTCTTTTTTTTACTATCTTATCTTCCTTCCTAATCTACAAAGATTATCTAACAAGTTTATTTTTCTAAACAACTCATGACTAGTTATGAGAGTTCATCTGTTTTCTCTTTTCATTATACTACAAAGTTTATTTCTTAGTAAAGTTGTATCTGATCATTATATCATTAATCAGTTATGCTTATGATCTCTTTGAAGTTTAATTGATTTCTTTTCTGTTATGCTTTAAGTATGTCATATGTCAGGCTATAGTACTTGTTATTAGTTACGAGTCATTATCAGCTATTTTGTTAATGCCTTATGTTGTAGATTTACAAACATATTGTGTTTCATATCAGATGTTCTATCTTTTCTCTTATTTATCAATATGTCTGATAAGTTCTATTTCATTTTACTGTTATAGTCATTAGTTCTTTGTTTTGCTTATTCTCATACAATGTAATTCATTATATAAATTATGTTGAAAATATAACTAGTTATGCTAAAAATCATAGTTAGGCCCTTGGGCTTGTTTACTAAAAATATCTCTCTAAAAACTACTTTAGTGAAAACACTATTAGGATCTGAAGATCTTGTAATACTGAAAAACTAAGTAATAAAATTGTATCTAAAATCTCTTTGTACCTGTGTGGGTACCTACTATGTTAATCAGACTGATGAACATAGGAATTCAGTACTTTGGCTGTGTGAGTTTGATATTGTTGATACACATCTAGCGTTTTCTCTAACGAGCTTAGTCAGTGACCATATCCTTTCTAACGGATACTAGACTCCCTCTCTAATAGAATGTGTAGACTCATAGGTATCTCATCGTATTTACCTTCTAATATCTAACCTAATTATCAAGTTGTAATACTAGAAACTCATGTATATGGATCTCTTGATCCCATTTTCTAAAAATCACTACTTGACATGTTATGTTATGCCATGTCATGCCATGTACTATGCATGCATGATGTATGATGACGAAGTCCTAAGAATATAAAACTATAGTGCTAATCAGAATGATGAATATAGAGATTCGACACCCTAATCATATGAGTTCATTACTGTGGATGCACAACCAGCACTTTCTCTAATGAGTTTGGTCAGTGACTATGTTCTCTCTAATAGAAATTGGTTTTCTCTATAATCTTTACTTTTTCTAACGAGCTTAGTTAAAGACTATTTCCTCTCTAATAGACATTAGATCCCTTTCTAATAGGTGTGTGAACTCACAAGTACCTTTTCGTATTCACCCTAAAAAACTAATCCAGATATTGGGTTGTAATATTGAAACTAATGTATAAGAATCCCTTGATCTATTTCTGAAAATCACTAAGTTGGCATTTTATGTTGAATGATGCTATTTATACATGAAATATTTTCATTCATATTTCTCTAGGATATACATTTCAATTCTAAATATATAAATTAAACCCATCCATAAATAGCATAACCTCAGATCAATCTATAATCATGTGACAAACCCAAGAAAATTTAATAAAACTAAATCATCATATTTAGATTACTCTATTTAAAGAATTATCTAGTATGACATGTTATCTAGTTTTTCTAACTTGCACATCATGAAAGAGCATACACCCTCATCTATTATCGTTCAACAACTTAATACCATAATTTGTATTGCTTAACAATTTTAAATTTAACTGAACATCATTAATAACACAAAATAACATGAATGTATAGAATTTTCCATGCTACATACTTGTGGGTATTACATTTTCCTCTATCTTATTAGAATTTTTCCTAATCAAATTCAACTCTCAAACATTATCATCCACATCGAACTTCAACTCTTTCCATCTATAGTCAATTAGCTTTTCATTCTTTGCCTAATCAAATTAACATTCTCAATCATCTTCTATGTCATATTTAGTCTAGGTACTTGCACCAATAAGCCTTTCTCTCCTATACCATCCTAGTGTAAAAGTGAATGACACTTTTATCACACAATGTCATATAAAGAGTCATTTTAATTGTCATTTGATTGTTGTTGTTGTAAGCAAACTCTATTAAATGTATTATCTTAGCCCAACTCACCCTATAGTCCATGTAGTAAATTCTCAATATACAACTAAATAATCAACAAAATAGTGGTCAAATATGATCAAAGACAATAAAGAATCCTTTAACATTATAAATATAATATTGAGCATTGTGGTGACATTATTTTATATATATTACTATTTATTATTATTGTATGTACTTATATATTTTATTCTTTTTCAATCATATAAATTAAGCATTTATATATATATATATATAAAGAGAGAGAGAGAGAGAGAGAGAGTAGCATCACATATCTACTTACTGAAAACGCGCACGTCACAAAACAAAAACATAAATAACATAATATAACACTCTGTATACTGAAAAGCATCATTTATATATTATTATTTCAAAAATGTACTATACAATATATATACATGTGAAACTATGCATGTCATATAAGCCAAAATGTAAAACTTATATGTTATCAGTATGGGTGAAAACTTGACTAAAAAACCATATCCCATCCTTAGCTACCTCGCGTCTTAGCCATTAACTCATCTAACCTGCAAGAAAAAGAAAAACTTTGGGGAATAAGTAACAAGTCACTCAATAAGTATCTCAAAACTCTATCCACAAGTAGATTTCTATTCTTGAGTATTTATTACTTGTCTTGTTATCTTAGTTGTCTTATTTCTAGTCTTATGATCTTTACTTTGCTATTACTTATCATAATCTCTTTGCTTTATTTCTATTCATGTTATGTATGACATGATGTGAAGTATACTAAATCATTTCCACACTAAAACTCATTTATTGGCCCTTGAACCTACTTTCTTAAAATATTTTTTGAAAATATCTATTAAGATTTAAAGATCTTAAAATAAAACATATTTAAAATCTCTCTTTTTATATAAACTATATTTGAAAATTTCTATACTAATTAGACCGATGATTACAAGGATTTAACATCTTAGTCGTGTAAGTTTATCCATACTAATACATGATCAATAAGCTGAAAATATCCTACCATATTGATACTTGATTAGAAAGCTAAAAATCTAATCAATAATGATACAAGATTAGTAAGCTAAAAATATAATTCATACTGACATACAATCATTAAGCTAAAATCTAACTCATAGGTGCCCTCTCATATTCATCTCTAAAATGATGTTTGAAACATCATTTTTCTATTTGAAACTCATGCATATAGATCACTTGATCCTTTTTTAAAACTCTACTTTGGTATACCATGTCATGTAATGCTTATCATACATAATATCTTATTATATTTAATTTTGATTAAGTTTCTTATACTTGTGGAAGCTTAGGTTTCTGATTCTATAATGTTTCACTAACCACATGGTCGTGCACGTTCAAGGTACATGGTCATGCATTGCACATAGCCATGGCCTTGCATCATATAAGCCTATGGAGTTATCTTATAACATGACTCTGACCTTATGTACATAGTCTTGCTAAACTAATACAGACATGCAACCATAACCCTAAGTAACATGGTCGTGTCCCTATAAGACACGATCATCTTGTCTTTAACTGTATATGACACATACATGACCATGATGCCACAGAAACACAATTGCACAATCATGTGCTTATTTAGTATATGGTCGTGCGTCATGTTCAGCTTCTACCAAATCATGGTTGAAATTACAAAACCTCAACATATGATCAATATAACATATTTACACATACTAATCTCATCAATAGCATGTATTAAACATGTATTAAACTTAAACCCCCATATCAAGGCCTACATGTATTAAACATGTTTCTTAACAAGCAAAACCTCATCCAAACATTATCACATCATCATCTCTATATATATTCATGTTTTTCAATCATAAAACATGTTTTAAACATCAACTCATCTTAAGAACAGAACATCATAAGCTAAGAAAAACATAGGGGAAATGTAAGAAACACTTATCTCTTGGTTATGGATGCTCTCTTTCTCTCTAACTCTTGCTAAATCTCTAGCTCAACTAGTTACTCTAAACTGCCCTCCCTCTATTCTTGGGTTAGGGTTCTCTGAGAAGGAATGAAAACTTAGGTAAAAAACTTATCTAATAAACATGAAAAAGTTGTTTTATATAACTATATAGAACTAAGAGGACATACAGTCGTGTATCTTAGAGACCCATAACCAACCATGCTCTTAGGAAATCATAGATTTTTCTCATTTTCCCATGTTACGCATGCAAAAGTCTCCCAAGGAGATCTATGCACATGCCACATATAAACTATAAATGACTATTTTACCTTTAAACCCTCTCAACTATATTTCTCATCACAAATCTTATTTTTAAACTCGACTTTTAACCTAAAAAGTTCATTCTAACCTTAAAATGTTACAAGCATCAACAAAAACAATAACAAAATCCCTATATATTGTTAAGTAATTAATAATCCATGGAGAAAAATACTTTAGCATGAAAAAATCCAAACTAAATCATATATCATTAACTTTTTTTTCAAATTTTCCAAACCAAAAATGAATCAAATTGTTCCTCAGTCAAACTATAATCAAATCATAATGTTTGAATGATTTGGTTTGATTTTTTGGTTTGGACCATTTTTTACACACCCATAAGACTAATAACAACATAATTGTAAGTTTTTTAATAAGAAATTTAGATAGTATAAATTTATTTAGTTTTAATGAAACTATAAATAATTGATCATTAAAGTGATGAAAATAGCACATATAACAACCACATATTTATTCTCTCATTATTTTTTTCTCGTGAAAGCCTATTCTTTTGTAGTGATTATTGAAGAGACAAAGGAAAGGTAAGCAGAACCTTTTTTACTCCCATTAATTTGAGAAATTAGGGTTTAATGCTTATGTTGTAGGGAATTTCTTGAAATCTTGAATTATAAAACCTTATGAGAAAGTATACTGGTCTGTTTTTATGAAAATTTTGGTTGAATATCTTGATTGGTGATAATAAGTATTACAATTGAAGGTAATTACATATTGATGATGTGATTCGAGGCAAGAGGATATGAATAAGGTGCAATTTATCAAAGATTGAATGAATCATGCAAATTAATAGAATTAAAGGAAGGATATATCAATCTTTACGTAATTGATTAATTTGGTTCAGAACTGGATGAAATTTGGCATAAATGTTCACATTTCTTTGTTTGATGTTGCCACATCAAAAATTGAATGTTGCAACCTTAAATTGACAGAAGGTTGATGTTATGGCATCAAAAAAAGACTATTGTGACACATCAGTTGGACAAAAAGTTAATGTTGTAATAGTAAAAAACATATGTTGCGACATTTTCCTATTTTATCCAACAAGTTCTACAAGGATTATATAGACCCTTCTTATGTATGGAATGATTTTCCAAATGATACAAAAGTATTACATGAGATATTAAACATGTTTATGAAAGTTTATTTTACGATTACCAAAATGTTTTAAAACATGTTCAAGCGAAGTTTACATAGAGTAAACATAAAGATACATGTTCTCAAAGTAAAATGTGAGCCTTTTCATATGAAACGGGACTTGATACTGTATGTTATGAAAAGTTAGAGAATGCTTATGATAACATGTTGCTAAATGAAAGTGAATGTGTTAAAGTCTTCATAAAGTTATTGCAATTAGGGATTCCATTGTTACATTCATGCACTAAGTTTACAATAAACAATAATGATGTGAACAAAGAAATTAATGAAAGGGTGTAAAGGTGAGACATCACGAAAGTATTAATGTTACTAGCAAATGGGAGCTTAATATGGCCACTTGCTTTTGAATCCATCTTTCAACTCAATTCGATCAATAAACAAAAAAGAATTTGAGAAGGAAAAAATGGTTTCATCAGGAATTACATAAAAATGATTTAGACATGGATTGCATCACATCCCAAATGTCTAGAATATTGAAATGAAATAATATTTATATGCAATGTAAAACTTATAGGCATGTTGATAACCAAGATTATGATTTAATGTTGTTTATGACCTAAGTTTAGAAAGATCAAGTACTCATTATTGATTAGTATTCAATTTTTCTTAATGTTTAAATGAGTAATAGGTGATCAAAGGTTGTGGGAAGTGGTCGACAAGAGTTTGAGGGAAGACAATTAAGATTGTGAAAAATATTTTATGAATGGTTAATGTGTTATTGTTTTACATAAGGATGTTGAATTTTAATTTATTATTACATTTGAAAATATTTTTAAAAATTTTTTCTTTTCATTATGAAATCAGATTGGACATTCTCAAATACTAAGGGATCAAATGCATATTGCACATATTTTCAAGGTTTTAGCACATTGATTTGACATTAATATAAGTTACATTATTTTCAAATACAAACTTTCAAGGTGTGAATCTTGTAAGTTCTCCTACTTAGAGTGTGCTCAGTTGGAGTGGGGTTTTGTAACAAAACTTGAAGATATAATTATTATTATTATTCTTTGTAACGAAGAAATCAAACTTTATTTTTTACTATTAAAGATATTGAACTTTCTAATTTTTTTATTAAATTATTTTGCCACACGAAAGTAGACCTAACCTCTAACTTCACTAAAAATTAATGATGTTTAAATTAAAAAATGATGATCAAGATAATTCTTAGTTGATGTGGACAATTCTTAGATGACTAAACTTTGTTTTTTTTTTTTTTTAAATTGAAAAAACTATACTTTTCTTATTTTCCTTCCAAAGGGACCAAACTTGTATAGTGTCATACAAAAATGGGTCTAATTTCTAAATATAAATTATATCTTTTCTTCAACTTCTCTATTATGTATCTTATCTGTTAGAATTTTTTTAATCAAAATGATTTTTTCGATGTTAAATTTTATTTTATTTTTAATTTTTTAAGTGTATATTGTTTATTTAAATTCATGTAATCATAAATATGTTTTATTAAAATATAAGAAATTACTTTTTACTTCCTTGCTAAGCCCAAATAATTAACAAAATTCCAAACTTTAAAATTAAAAAACCTCTACTATCAAAAATAAAATAATAAATTGATTCTAGTTGTGCGTTTATTTTGAGTGGGAAAATGGGTATATTTTGTTTATTTTGAGTGTGTTTTGTGGTTTTTTGTGGCAATAAATTTGAAAAAAATATATAATGTGAGATTTTTGTAGGTTGTAAATGTCAATGTCATCATACAAATTGTCTACACCATCGTATAATGTGTCTACATTAATATTTAAAAAAAAAAAAGCTATCACGTCTTTCTTATTTAACATTATTTAAAGTCAAATGATAGTTTCTTACATTTTATAAGATATAATGAAATTTTAATACTCGAAATAATAAAATTAGAAAGTTTAATTACTTTTATAGAAAAATTAAAAAAATCCTTTCAATTAAAAAAAAAGTTCGGTTTATTCATTAGACTAAATATAATAATTCGGTACTTTAAATATGGCATCTCTAACTTAATTAAAAGTTACCTCATCTTTGGTAAATTATTTCTTATTATTTTATTTCTTTATTTTTAATTTAATAAACCTATATGCACTTATAATGATTAACAACATATGTTATTAAATGATTAAATGATTCTGAATTAAAGCATTACTTGATTATAAGGTGATAAATCATTATTGTTACTTATTGTAAATTCACATAAACATTACTCTTTTTGGTTCAATATAATCAAAGAATTTGCATCTGTTACATTATATATGAAAACTAGTTTCTTTTGGTCTAGATTTATAGAAGCAAAATTGGCCGAGTTGCAATTGCATGAACTAGGGATCAAGTGAAGTAATCATAAGAAAAAGTTTCAATTCCTTCGTTTGAAGGGACAACCCAGGAACCCAATTGATTTGGGCCAAATTAATTGGCCCATCTTAGGCTGCTTTGTTGGTCAACCCTATTATAGTTGCCATGTCGAAGTTGCTCCGATAATTCTGAAGAACAGCTTTCGGCCAGCCCATGCACGGAAGTCGAAATACAAAATGATCCGTAGCTTCAGATAGAGGCACTACCGATTCCACCAAGATTCTTTACCATATTGGTATAGAGCCTCATAATTAATTAATAATCCTAACTAAAACCTGCCAATAGACGTTTCACATGCACACCATTTTCATAAAATTAATTTGTAATTTCCAAGAAACTTTTGTCAACTCAGTTTAGTAAAGGGGTCATCCATGCAGAATTTTTAATAAATTTCATCCGTTGCTGAAAGGAAGTAAAAAATGTTGAGAGACGTGCTTAAGAGAGCGACTTGACATGGGAGAAGTAAGTATAACTAAGACAGAAGCTTGGAGGTAAGTTCCAATTATGGCAAGAAAGGAAGAAGCCACACCTTTGCCGTACAATATCTTCTTTTCTAGAGTGTTGGATTCTGGTGTTGTTCAGATCAGATACAACAGAAACAGAAGAGATATTTTTTAAAATAATAATTGAGTTGATTTTGACAATCGATCAATCTGAGATTTGAATTCAGCAGTGATAGCGATTGACCAATATTAATTGTATATTTTAATGATTTCTTCACAAACTGAATTAAGGGAAATTAATTTGATCCCATTTCACCTAACAGCAAGGGCAAAAGTTATCTAAGGTATATAATTTTTTTATCTTTATGAAATTATTTTTTTTTTATACATACCACAAAATGTGCATTAGGCATCATATGTATAGCATTCAAAATCAACAATTCTGAATTAATATATGTATAGATGACACACATACATGTCATAATATATGCATACTGATCCAAAAATATATGCAATGATAAATTTTTAGTATTATTTGATATTTCTGACGATTTGAAGGATATTTTAACTAGATAAATAGCTAGAAAAGATATTAGATAGTTATATATTATCAAATCTTGTATTATAGTGTAAGAAAATTGAAATTTAGTGCGGATTCTGATATAAAAACAGATATGTTTTGTGAATAAAAATTTTTATCCAAATATGAGCAATGCACATGAATTTTGAAAATATTTTCAATTGAGTTATTATACAACAAATGTAATGAATATTAAGAAAGAAGTTTGGAATTGGATATAATCGTTTATTGACTGAAAAAAGGTATGTGTGAAAACCGTCATGGATAAGCATAATTTACTATAGTATACGTGTAGACACATGGTGATGAAAGTTGAAGATAAGAGGTTAAATTGAGATTTGAATATGTCAAAAAATTAGAGTTTTAGGGGTTTTTGGTAACTTTCCAAAACTTTAGGAGGGAGTTGGGATAACAGGTTATACAAATGTGATGAAAAATTTATTTTGAAATTCCAATTTTATTCCTACTAACTCTTGGGTTATAATGTAAGAAAATTAGATATTTGATACAGAGTCTAATATAAAAAAGGATACATTTTGCAAATAAAAATTTTCATCCAACTATGAGCAATATGTATGAATTTTAATAATATTTTCAGTTGGATTATTATGTAACAAATCTAGTGAATATTGAGAAAGGCATTTAAAATTGGATATGATCGTATATTGACAAAAAAAAAATATGCATGAAAACTATCATGGATACGTGTGATATACTGTGGTACTTATGTAAACACATGGTGATGAAGGCTGAAGATCAAGGGATGAATTGAGATTTGAACATGTCAGAAAATTAGAGTTTTGTAGGGGTTTTTTTCCACTTTTCAAAACATTAGAGGGGCTTGTGGATAAGATGTTATATACGTCTCACCAAAAATTTAATTTGAAATCCCAATTTTAGTCCTACCAAGTCCTGATTCTCTATATAAGCACGACAATCTTCAAATTTTGAAACTCAATGTTGTCTAAATTTTGTCAAAGTTTGATTATATCAAAATTTCATCATGACAAGTTTTAGAGTAGTGATAGAAATTTAATCCAAGTGTTTATAAGTATTTTCAGTAAAAACTCAATTTTTGTTGCATAACGAGAGTAGAAATCTTAATGATAGAAATGATAAATAAAATTATGTTATTTATAGTGTGAATGTTGAAATATTGTTACAATGACAGGGGTTTTAGTGATATAAATAATAAATAAGTGAATCGTAACACCTGTTACTATATATTATTATAGACTATAAATACATAAATTCTTTTTTCACACACATGCACACACATAAATATATATATATATATATATATATATATATAACTAAAATATATCCTTTATGTATAACAAGAGTCACACCCTAACTGGTTTAACTAAAAACCTGTGGAAGCTATAAATAAATATGTGATAGAATGTTGAAAACCTACTATATATTATCCTAAAAAAACTCGTATTGAATAAATATATTTAATAATATCATAAACATGTGATATTGTACATCCCATGCATGAGCACTACAAAGCATGCGAGTCAACAAGCTATTTGTTGACTCACTCAAGTTGTATCTCACTCTTCAACCATCTGGTACTCCAAGCTCAGCTCCCTAAAACACTGACTTATAAGAGAATATATTGAAGGGGATGAGTGATAAAATCGTTCAATAAGTATCTCCTATCTTTACACTTAAATAGAGTTCACTCTAGTCTACTACTAGCTAGTTACTAAATTGGAAAATTTAACCAAGTTCTTAACTAGTCTAATAACTTCTTCTATTCTAACTCAGTTACTGTTTAAACTCACTATTCAAGTTTTGCCTCATACTTTGTCATAGGTATATATATAAGTATACGTATACAACTCAGTATGAAAAGGAATCTAAACTGATACAACTTAACTTGTTGAATTTTCTTTTTGATATTCATTATCCTGTTCATTTTCTTAACTAATTTTTGAAATTTGATGTACTATTGAGATTTCTTAAGTTTTAGCTAAACTCTTTTATGTTTCTGTTTATGATGTATATCGTGCAGTTACATATCTTTATATTCTTTGTTTAACTATTTCTCATCTTGTTGTCTGAGTACAATTTCATGCCATGGTACTTGTATTATTGTCTAAAGTGTGTTGAAAACATGTATATGCCTCTAGGCTTGCTTACTAAAAATATTTATTGAAAATACCATTGGGATCTAAAGATTCAAAAATACTGAAAGAAGTGAATCTAAGAATCTTTCTCTATATCTGAAAATACCTATTATACTGATTAGGCTAATGAATATAAAATTCAGTATCTTAGCCACGTGTGCTAAACCAAACCAATAAAGTGCCAGTAAATTGAAAAATCATACCATACTAGTCTTTAGACCAATAAGTTGAAATCTAATCATATCGACCGTAGTCAATAAGTTGAAAATCTTACATATTCCTCCCTCATATTCACCTTTAGTAACTAACTTGGATGTCAAGCTTAATGCTAAAAAAACTTATGAATATGAATCACTTGATCCATTTTTTTAAAAAAACACTGTTTGACATGTCATGTCATGTAATGTTTATTATGCATGATATTGTATTAATTCTTTTCTTCTAACGACATTTTATTTAATCATATAACTGTTACAGTTCTGCTCTATATGTCACTTACTGGAGCTCTTGTTTCTATAACTTATTAGGCTAATTAATAGGTTTTGTGTAAGTTATTTTGTATTTTGATATGTATTTATTAACCTTTTGTTTTGTATGTTTCTTTGCTGTTTTTATTACTATTCTTTGTTTATATTGTATTTTTGGCTCGTAATCTACTGATTACTTAGATTTTTTCTGAATTGTTGTTAAGTTTCTCATACTTGTGTGAGTTTAAAGGTTGTGATTCTAGAAAAATATTTTAACTTACTATGTTCTAGTCTTTGTTCTGAGGGTTTCTTTACTATAATTTTCTATGTCACTTTCTCCTTTTTTTTTTCTTGTTCTTAGTCTGTTATTTCTTCTTATGATATTCTGTTAAAATGCTTAATATGCTCCCTTATTAGTGAGTGCCTACTTATTTTAGGAATTCTCTAACTTTCGGTAAGTGCTTGGCCATGCACCTTCAAACTCATATTCGTGCATGAGATGCATATTCGTGTATTTGGTCTCATGTCTAAACGTGCTAACTTCTAAAAATTCTTGCTAAGTTTCTAGCTTTCTATATATGCATGACTGTGACATAAACCTGCACGATCGTGAACCTATTCAAAAACTAGTTGTACACATTTTACGTACACAATTATGACTTTGCTAAAAGCATGATTACATAGGCATGCGTCTATCAAAGGCACGGTCATACATCCTACTCTATTTTTATAACTTCGATTGAAATATGTAAAATCTAAACCAAACTCAACCCAAATCTTTGATAATCTTAAATTAAACTTATTCTAGCATACACACATGCAAAATACATCACTATATACATATTTTTCCCATCAATAACAGTCAAATATAGTCTAATCATACTTCTAAATGCATAAAACACATATATACATCTACCAATGTTCTAAGAAAGCATCTACCTCCAAATATCTATTCTATCTCATCCTTATCATCTAAAAATCATGTTGATTAATCTAGAGACATGCTTCTATCACTAGCTAAACTCATTCAGAAAGATACATACTATGGAAACAGGAAAGAGCTAAGAAAATACTTATCTAAAGCTGCCAAAGTCTTCTATCTTTCTAATTCTGGTTGAACCCTAGCTAGATTGGTTGCTAAAATCTAGCTTTTGTCTCTGATAATTTGGTTAAGGTTGGCTGAAGAGAAAATGAGAGGAAGAACAAAGAAATCTGATTTGAGATAGGAGAAAAAACTGCTTTATATATGACGATCCACCAGTAGGCATGCATGGACATACATGAAGGCAAAGATGCATAGGTATGTGTCTATTGGGCGCAAAATCGTGTGTACCTCTTGTACATGCCATATACATACTCTAAAAAAACTATTCTACCCTCACAACTCTCTTAAGTCTAATCTTAGGCTATAAAATCTCTCTTTTAATCCTAGTCATGGTCTAGAAAGATTACTTTAATCTTAGGATATTACATAGATTTGGTAAAAATTAGTATATATTTAAAGGTGAATGTTGTTATAGATTGATAGGAAGGTTTATTATTTAATGTAATAGAAACATTCTATAAACTTTACACCAAAAACACTTGACCTTAAATTTGTAACCAAAAGATTAAAATTGAAACCTAAAACCCTCTACACAATTAACTCTATATTATAAACCCTGTATTGGAAACCCTAAATAATAAATTGTTAAATGTAGATGAGAAACCTTAAAATGTAAAATTTTAAAAATGTTCTAACACATTGAAAATTAGAACACATGCATATAATAATTTGTTGTTGACATTGTAAGATCATTCGACATGGCAAGATATGTAATGGTACAAATGAAGGTCAACAAGTAGGCGATGAAGAGAATATGAAGTATGTTGGAGGGCAAACAGAGTATGTGATAATCCCAAAAAGTCAACATTTGATGAATTTATTCAAATGGTATGTGACTTATTTTAGATTGATCAAACGTATAATAAGATTGAAGTTTCAATGAAATCTAGCAATCTACAACAAAGAGGTCTTATACAAATCACTTGTGATGAAAAAGTGAAAATTATGAATGGACTGTCTGTCGTATTGAAGGAATGCACTCCAATTTATGTGCAATGCATCCATTAGGCCCCAGGCATAGAAGCACGTACCATACGACCCCCCAACATTTTAAAATACAACAAAAAAACCTCCCATTTTTGTGTACGTGTATTACTCACAGCATGTGCGTGCCATGCACATACTCTACAAAGCACTACGCGTAATAAAGCCAGTATGCAAATGCAACCATTTTTTCACAAAACATGTGCATTAGCATCATATATAGCTACTTTAACACATATGAGGCAAAAATAGAATAAAAATCAAACAATAACATCTCAGCCTAAAAAATTTTTAAATTTAAAAAAAATGCCTTAAAATTAGAACCATTTATAATTAAATCAACCAAAGGACTACGAAGAGGAGTACATACCTTGTTTGTCATATTTGCTTATTGCTCTCACTTTGTTTGAAATGAAAGTCATCGGATTTTTTGTTAAAACTTTGGAGAGTTTTGCTTTGCTGTCATTACTTGTGAGATTATGCACCTAAGGCATCCAAACTGTAGCATATATAAGTGAAGGGCAAATATGTCATTTCTCATGTATGCGCATTATGTATCAAATGCCATTCTATACAGACGTAAATGCAAAAAATCAACAATTTTTAAATTCACTCCTACCGTCAATAGTATGCCTATCACAATATGTGTAAAAAAAATAGTAGTTTTGTAAAGATGAAAAAAAAAAGAATAAAATTGTATTTGAATTAATAAAAGTAATTATTTAAATTAATTTCCCTTGAATAAAATTCTAGTCCCTAGTTGTTTGTGAATATTGATGAGAGATAGCTACGGGGATATCTTGGGTCACACTATTGGATATCCATACATCTTGAAAGTATGGGTTAGAACTCTTGGTTGGTAAAAGACATAAACCACTAATGTCTATTGAATTTGTTTATCATCAAATGAGTATCAAAATGATTATTATCTAAAATCAAAAATATTATTGAGAGGAGGGGGAAAGAGGGATGTGGTTTTATACCCTAAAAAAAAGAAAAGGAAATATTTTATTGAATTTGTTTATCATCAAAGGAGTATCAAAATGATTATTATCTAAAATCAAAAATATTATTGAGTCGATATCCTCTATAGACCGTATATCATTATTAGATTTAAATTATTTGGTTTCAAAATTTGTTAGTGTGTTCAAGTTTAATCCAACTAAATAAAAAAAGTAATTTCTCAATTAGACATGGAAAATTTATGCGTCTTAATAAAGATTTTTTTTGTTAAAAAATAAAGAAAGAAGACATTAGATAGGATCATTTCTGATTCTTTCCATCTCCGTCTCGATATTCATGTCTCTTACTAGAAAAAGCACGCATGGCGTGATCATTAGTCAACTCGTCACCAATCCTTGAGGAATTACTTGAATGTAAACCATCTATTATTACTCAATTTTATCAAATAATCAGAGCTTAATTTATCTAAAAATTTTCTTATATGTTTTCTTACAAAAAATTTTACCTGAATTTTGCAAAATATTCTTACTTAACTTTAAATTTTACATATATTCATTAAATAAAGGAGAGGTAGTCTTATTTCTCCAGTCGTTCCAATTCACACTTTAATTTTCGATTATCTATTTTCTCTTATAAATAACTTTTTTTTTTTTTTCATATAATTTTATCAAATGGTATTATGGTTTTCTTTCCATCCTGAAGGGGGAATGGGAGTGGCTTGGGTGGTGGACGATACGTAAAAATTAAGTCAATGCAAAATAATACATTTCGGTTGCTTATTCTTAGTAAAGAATTTAAGTAATTGATTAAAATAGTAATATTTGAGGGGTATATACAATTTTAATTAACACTTTGAAATAACAAGTTTGTTATTACTCCCAAATTTTCAATAGTTACGAAAACCCTAACATTATTTATCTAACCGTCGCTTTAAACAATTTTATTTTTAAATTCTTACTCAAAAAATACTGAATCAAGAAAAAAAAGTCACTAAACCATATGTGGATTTATTGTTTGTTTGAATAATTGATACAAATTTTAAGAGAAAGCATGATGAAATTAATAAAACCAAAAGAATATCCATAAATATGGTTGGCTCTAATAGGCGAATTCACATTTATTCAACTAAAAATAATTTTACATTTTTATTTATGAAATTAAGAGTTTTTTAATATTTAACATTATAAGAGGTTCTCAGTTCATCCATTGGTTAACTGCGGTAAATATCCTCTATATATAAAGATAAATTCAGCATATCCCATTTTAATGGTTACAAAGGTTTAACAGATTTTGAGACTAACTTCATATTCATGCTCTGAAAAAAAAAAAAAGTCTACATTTTTAATTAAATGTAGGCAGTCTTTACACTTCGGAGTATTTAACTAGACAAATAAATAAACAAAACACTAACAAAGAGGAAGCATCTTAAAGAGTAGAAAAGTTTTGACTGTTCACAATTCCTAGTTTCCATACTTGCTGTATTCCGTTGCAGATTTTATATTAAATGATGAAAAAAATTGTAAAAAGATGTCACTCAATTTCCCATGCCAAAGTTAAAATACTTCCTGCTTCTCGTAAAACTTTTCATCAACACAATTTATTGGAAGAAAAACAAGTTAAAAGAGCCCAACACTAAATACCCAGTTGTAAAACTGGTGAGAAAGGTATCTTTGAAGTTTTATAGATGGTATTGCACTTTCATCCTTGGCTACTTGACCTGACTCCATTCTAATTAAAATAAAACCAAAAAAAGCAAGTACCGGCTACTTTAAGAGGAGATATGTATGGGTCTCTGACTACAACTTAAATTGACTGGATTGAATAAGCCTCTCTCATTAATGAATGGATACGTGTTGATGCCCTAATTAAAAGGTTCATTCCACTTAATTTGTGGCACCTTCTTTTAGTTACTGATCTCCTTCTGAGGTAAATCTATGGAAAAAAGTTTTTATCATACATCTCTGTTATGTATTATTAATATGGATCGCGAGTGCGCGCTTTTAACTGGAACCCACATTCATCAATATGCTAAAAGCTCGTCGATTGGTGGTCTAAAGAAGCATTAATTTATAGTAATGAAGTTGAGATTAGACATGCAAAGAGAGAGGTGTAAGTTTTAAAAGTGACATTACGTGGGAGGGAATAGACAAGTCTGATGAGTGCGGCAGACGGCCATTGATGAGTTGATGAAGAAGATTAAGAAGAAAGAGCTTCACTGACTCAATCTTCAACGTCAACCCCATGCGTCCCCACTTCTCTGCTATTCTCCTATTTCGACCTGTGTCACTGTTGTTGCTTTCAGTCTCTTTTAATTCATTGATTATACTTCCAGTTAACTTTTATCACGCATAAGAGATCGAGACAAAAACGTTTCCTTTTTTTTTTTTTTTTTTTTAAACCTTTTCAACTCAATATAATTTGTTGAAAATAATTAAAAAAACTTATAGATTATTTTCAATGAATGTCTGACAGTTAACCATTCAGCCAAATTATTGACTATTAAAAAATTATTTAAATATTTTTTGATAAAAAAAATTATCTATTAAGTTTTCGAACATTTTTGTTCAAGCCCAAAATTCAATAAACAAAAGATTTCTTTATGAATAAAAGTATATTTATTAACTTTTCAAACTTATTAGAAAATTGTAAAGAATTTTTTTGTATGTTTTTAAAGTTATAAAATAGATCTAAAACAAGTTAAAAACCTAAAAATTTTTAATAAATCAAGTTTGAATAACAAATCTTAGGCTCGATTAGATAAACCTAAAATTTTTTATGGGCCTCGATTTGAATAAATCAGGCTTGGTTCGATAGGTTCAATTGATAATCTTTGTTAATATCATAATCCTATTACTATTAATTAAACTATATTCTTGCATTTTACACTCTAATAATATAATTTTAAGGGTTTTATACGATATTAGTCAACACTTTAGAGATTATATGAATATGACTAAGAGTCTAAATTATTATTTGTATTATCTTTATCTTTAACCTTAAGTAAACCCTAATCATATAAACAGTTTTTTATTCACAATTTCATTTAAATTTCAATTAAAAATAAAAAAGAAATTTGACAACAAATTGGTCTTAATTTAAGTAAGCATTGAGTTACTTTTTTTCTTTTATTAATTTATTTATTTATTTTAAGAATTGAATATAAAATTTAAAATTTTTTTGGTTAAACGTGATTTGCTTATAGCATAAATAACTCTAATTTTAATTATATTTGTTCATTAATTCTTTAGCATTATTATGTATTTTAGTTAGAAGTATAATATCATGTTTGGTTTTGCTTGAAATTTGTTTGAAATATTAATGAAATCATGGGTCTATAGGAATGATGGTACAAGATTTAATTTTCACTCTGACCTTATGTTTTTCGCTCTTAAGCTATCTATGCATCAATTCTCAATTGTTATTATTAATATGAATTATAAATATAATTGTTAGCTTTATTTATATGACTTAGATTTTATAAAAAAAATATGTAAAAATCTTAGGTGAGATTAAGGTATTCATCAATTCTAGTTGTTTATAGGTAATTTTAGTTTTAAAAATGATACTTAACATTTTATTTACTTCAAATCTATGTTAGTATGAAAGATTTGATGTGATTTTGAATTATAATTTATGAAAAATTAGAAGAAATCAAGGGTAGTAGTTTATAATTAGTGAAAATTTAGAAGAAATCAAGGGTAGTAGTATTCTAGATAATGTATTCAAGGTGGGCAAGGCAGGCAAGATTAGACTGGAATGTAAATTTTAAACTTATAAAGGGTGATTTGAAAATATATAAAAATATGGGTTTTCTTATTTTACAAATTATGATTTAATACCTATTTTAACTTGCAGAATTTGCCAAATAAAACTTTATATTCATGTATTGTGATAAAAATTGTTATAATAAATTTTGTTTTACAAATTCTATGAGTTTTCAATTTTGAAAATGTTTGAAATACTATTTATAGTTGGTTATGAAGGATAGTGAATATTTGGAGACAACAACTCGATGAGATATGTCGATAGAAATAAGAGAATATTGATAATTGATCAAGAAACTACATACAAAGGATTGGTTGAGGCTTTTAGCTCTTGTCTAGAAATCAATCTAAGGTAGAAGCATATCTATATTATAGTGAATTTTGAAAACTCAATTAATGGATTGCCTTATAAGATCCAAGATGATAATGATATTTGATGTCTAATATTGGTAGCTAGAAAAAATGAAACAATTGATATGTTTTTATATGACAGTTAGTTGTGAGATTGAAAAAGCAAAATTTCAATAAGAGTATTCTAAAGAATAACACATGGATGAACCTTTCACTTCAACAAAAGAGGATGACAATTGTTGATAAGTTAATATGAAAATGACATAGCCATAGTGTGACTTGATAGAAAATGAAAGATATAATTTGAATGCTGATATTGATGACAAAGATCTTGAAGATGTTATAAAGTTGTTAGTAATTGCTAAGGAATGGGTTTGTGGGGAAAAGAATAAAGTCTTAACTTGTGGTGCATTTGATTGGGGCGAGATGAGGGGGCAGAGATAGATGATATTTCGATAGAAGATCCTAAGTTTCACAATACAGTTCATACTGAAACAAGTCCACATATAATGGGTGTGGATTAAAATATGGGAGCCCAGTCTAATGAAAGAAATGAAGGAGTTTTCCTTTGGTATAATACAATGACAACGAACATCGTTGAGTTCTTTAATGCCTTGGCAAGAAACACTTGTTTGTTACCGATCACCATACTTATGAAATTCATTCAGAATCTTCATCACAAAAAACGTTTTACAATAGCCAAAACATTGTAGGCAATTATTAACTCATATTACTTATTATATATATATTTTTCTCATGTGTTTGTTAATTGCAAATTTTATTTTATTTTTCAGATACTTATACACATTTGTTATTCAGTTGGGCCTAAGAAAAAGGTGACTAAACATGTTCATAATCAACCAATATGCTTGTCAACCCAATTAACGTCAATAAATATGAAATACTTGATTCTAGGCAAAAGATTGGCATTATTGGCCTAGTGGAAAGGATTTGTACTTGTCGAAATTTCAACTTTCTTATATTCATTTTACACTCATCGCATTCATCGCCCAAGTCATAAATTTATTTGATTGTTACCAATATATGCATCCATTCTACTCAACAACATACCTGTTGGTTGTTTACAAGAAAAGTACTTATCTTTTGGGAGACCAATCATATTGATTTCATTTGATTAATCCTTATGTGATATATCTCCTTGAAATGAAGTTAACATGCAAGTCGATTATTAAGTCATAGCTAACAACCATCACAAGGAGATGAAGTTAATAAATGTTATTGCAATTGATGCTAACCCGTACATACTATAATTAATGTAAGTGCTTTGTATATCATCTTAGCATGTTATGTATTTATTTCATTGATTATGTAGCCCCACTTAAATATATATGATATTTTTGTTTTGTTTAATTGATGTGGTTTATTACTTGTTGTATTTAATTGCATCAAATGGAAATTATTTTTTCAATAATTTGATAAACATTGTGGAATTAAGATGTGGTTCATTAATTGTTTTTAATTCCATTGAATGTAAAGTATTTGTTCAATGGTGTTATATATATATATATATATATATATATATATATACTAGTGTCACCCTTACCACTAAATCCTCCTCTATCTTATCCATCCCTACCACCAAATACTTCTCTGTCACCCTACCTCTATATCATTCTTCATTTGATGCATCCCTACCACTAAATCTTCCTTCTATTTTATCTATTCCTCTCACTAAATCCTCATTTATCTTATTCATCTTTACCACCAAATCCTCTTCTATCTGATATATCCTTGTTATAAAACCTTATCTATCTAATTCATCTCTACCACCAAGTTCTCTTCTATTTGATCCATCTTTACCACCAAACCCGCCTCTATCACCTTACCTATTAAATCCTCCTATATTTAATTTTTCCTTACCATTAAAGCCTCATATATCACTGTTACTATTACTTTATCTCTTTATATCCTTGATTGCAACATATGACACCAATATTGATGTCTTTCATTTGACGACTCATAATCACTCCCCCTTTCACTAAACGAATATTTTTTTAATTGCCATAAGGTAAAGTAAGACTCATATTATATTAACCTTTAGTTTCACTCTTCCTAATGGTTAGTGTTAAGTTAAAAAGAACCTTAAATTCAAAAGCCAAAATATGGAATATATGTTAACATTATGGAACTAAAATCTAAAGTATACACAAATATATGATAAGGAATACATCAATATACATGTATATGAAAAATGAATACAAATCACATATAAATAAATGTGAATCCATACACATATATACCTACATATACACAACACACATATATATAGTTAAGACTTACATATGGATATGGAAAAGAAATTGGCTTATGTACTCCTCAACCTTTTTTAATCATCCCTGGAGAAATTGAAAGAATGTAACTGACTTTTATACTTAATGAATCAAAGTGTAAACACCTTATAATTGATTGAACCAATATTTTATTGTAGCATATCAGCTCACCTCAATAGAGTTAAATTATCTGTTTGACTTGAACATACCAAATTTGACTAATAGCATGATTGAGTCATCATCATCTATAGGAACAACATGTGTGACCTTATAATGTTCATGAACCAATCTGGATAAGTTATGTAACTTATTAAGGAGTTTTAAAAGCAAACAATCTGTCCTTTAAGATTAACTTCTCTATATACCCAATACTTGTTCTTACAGTAGATGGGGATTTATACCTACATTAAAGATTTGGACATAATTAATTAACAACATTTAATATTTACATGAGTTTGTAATATATAAATTATAAATATATAGCACCTTATCCATGACACTCCATAACTTGATATTTTTCCAGTTGTCATCCTATCAATGGCATCAAGAAGAAAATAGTGCCAATTAAGCCTAGTCCTATATGTGTGAAAATCTCAGACGACCATTAGAAGGTAAGCAACGAAAATTGTATCAATAATTATCCAATCTATATAGACACTATTAATGAATGATTATTGATAGTAGCATAGTAGCTTAAGATAATTGTCGGTATGTTGTTAAAATTATAAGAATAACATTAGCTTATCAAATAAGTTGAGAAATAAACTTTATCATACACACACTTACATCATCTCTAAGCCTTTACCTTGACATGAGAAATGGCATCCAAAAAATGTCATCTAGTCTGATATCCCATAAGGTAAGCCTTATAAGTGTTGTCATCCAAAGTAGAGACATATAACTATGAAATGTTACATGTAGATTAATGGTATCGTGCATGACTAACTTAAACTATATTAAACCTTGTGGTCTTTTTTCCTTTATCAAATTTATGTAGGGGCTAAGTCGATGTTGCGTCTTCTTCAAAAGATAACCATTCAATGTCTGTAGACAACCATTGGGCAATAAACTATTGTCAAGAACCATGATAGGGACAACTTAAGCTATACTGTATTATCTTGAGAGGGGATTTCGACAATAATATTGATGTCATTATCCAATTAAAACAACAGTTAATTTATTATATTCAAGTACACATAATTGATGATAAACTAAATGAAATACTGCTAATGGGCATATTTTTTACCTATAATGTAGACACATCATGGTTATAAGTCACCAATCATTATTACATATCTACTAATGATGACTTGACAGTTACTATATATTGGTAAAATACTCATTATGGATGTTATGAGGTCATGCACCATTTGCTCATGAATAATTAGCATATTTTAACACCAACCATGATAAATGTCAAATATCATATCATAATATAGATTAAGAGGACAAATGAAAGCTTAAGTGAGGGGTGTAACTATAGTAGGAAGAAATTGCAACGGGCAAACATGTTGATATGACACATATAGGATTGTTAATGAGACATAACAGGGCATTATCCTATGTTGCATCATTCATGTTAGATGTCTTTGTCAAATTGATATGTGGTATAATCATCAATGACGGGTAAGAGGTATCAACATCGTTATAGCTTAAAAAGTCCATCATAAGTCAATACCACTTTGGTTCCTTTTCCATATTCATCATAAACAAATCCACATCAATAACAACCTAATAAATTCAATTTGAAAATGGTTAAGGATTTTTCGAAAAAATTAACATTTAAAAAATAACGCAATTGCTAAGTAAGTATTGCCTCTACGTCAAAATTAATAGACATGTCTTCTTAACTTATGATATTTTCAATCCTTTATTTCATTATAAGGGGACCTTACCATATCCCAAGCTCTTAACAGAATCTCTTAAATTCAGTAAGGCTTGTATATCTAGAGTTATAAAATGAAAGTCAATGTTCTCAGTCATTCAAATATAATGGAAAAGAAAATTTAACAAAAAAAAAAGAAAAATACTTCCTTGGAACACTAAAGAAAAACCTATGAATGCATAACTAAGCGTTAAGAGGACTTCTACAAAAAGTGGATATCAATGGGCAACATTCATATACTTATTCTGTATAGCTTGTCTCATTGAATCAACAATAACATACTAGAACATTATATGATAATAGTTAAAAAAAACAACAAAAACCACATCATTCGCTAAAATAAGAAGACAGTCCAAAACCACATTTCTATAATCTACTCCTATAATCCCATAATGAAGAAAATAAACAACTATAATTTTGACAACATCCTCATCATTGGCCCTCTAGGCTTATACCTCAAAAACCAAATGTAGATTGTCATAACTAATTAAATTGCATATGGGGAAATATCTTGACTTTAATCAATTTACCCTTATGACTAACAAATATTTGATATACTATTAAAATAACAATAAATACAATGGAATAAAAATTATAATTTTATTAAACATATTATTCAACTATAATTTTACAAGATTTGTTTATTAAGATTATATTATGCATTACTTAAGATAATAATAACATCATAGGGTGTTCAAAAAACCTACTGACATTGGTGGCTTTTGTCTTTAATCAACTTGACAGTATGTATATCGATCATCGTTCTAGTGTAAGATAGCTCTAAGGTATCCACATGAGGTACATAGTTTGTAAGCAGTAATAAATGGCCACATAGGTTTATATGAACTTTAAAAGGATGAAATATATGAGGAAAGTGTTTTTAATTTTTTTTTTTTAAAAAAAAGAAACCTAAAAGGTTGAATTTTGATTCATTTATATAGAAATGATAAATGACCGTTCATCAGCCATGTATAGTCATTCATATGAATTATATCATATCGCATTATATCTTTGATATTTGGAATCCTTAAGATATACAATAAGATTTTCATAAAAGATTAACCTGGGATAGCAAGCAATCATTCACTTATTACTCATGACTGTTTAAATGACCTGACACTTATCTAATATTTAAACTTTATTTATCCAAATTAGATAAAGTCAACTCTTTAATATTTTATTTTAACCCATCTATTTTTAAGTTGTTTCAGTTTAGGCCTTTAAGTAGAAGTCATAGTACTTAAGTCCAACTATCTTATAGAGCTTCGAACCATCATCTTATATTCTAAGAACGATTCACTCTATACAACCCAAGACCTCTAGATATCATGAAATACCTCTTTTGTACCCAAAAGCTCTTCATCTTATTGGTAGTGAATGGATTTATAAAAAATCTTTAATTTGTCAATCATTTGTAGATAGTCTAAGATTGGCCTTTAGAAAGATATCATGGCCACCTAAATGAAAAAGTGTCAGTGATAGATATGTACCATACAATTTGATTTTCTTTTTCAACTAATATCATTTTGAGACTTGAGACATAAAATTTAATATTTACCTTAAAGAACCTCAATATGCATTAATTTACAACTTCAATGATTGAATGATATTGGAATAAGTAATAACTCAATCTTATTATGGCCATAGATTTGAATGGTCATTGAGATCAATATGTAGGCCTAACAAAGATATTTATTCTTGTACTCCATAGTAATGAATCCTCTTTTGATTTGTCATAACCTTTATACATCTGCTAATATGGTTAATCACTACCATTTCGATAATCCTTTTTTAAGGACTTGTTAGAATGGTGTCAAAGCATATTGATCCTCTTACAAGATGGTCTAGTAACGTAAATTTGAAGGATCAAAAATACCACTTTTTGTTAGAAGATGTGCTTATAGACATTAGGACAACCATCAATATGAAAACCCTTCGGTAGGTCAATTCGATAAACATTTCTATATAATGTACACTTATGTGTTGCACTAGGTTGTTAGTAACAACATTGATGACAAGATTTATTACTACTTTTCAAGAAGATTGTTTAATAATATCATAATCTCAACCATATTACTTGTGCCCTAAGTCAGGATAATATCAAGATTATAGACATTTCTAAAATGACCACGATATGTGAACATAGGGATCTCACAATCAGTTGACATGTATTAATCCCTTCGTCATATTTCCACCATTCTAAGGGTATTCATCTTATGTACTTGAAGTAAAAATAATTGATAAAGACAAACATCATTTCATTAATGTGATAATGATACAGTTATAAATACATAGACATCGTAGTTGACTTTATGACACTTACTCTAACAAACTCCCACTTACACTATAACCAATCAATCATTGATCTAATACCACATGATACTACATATCTATCATGCATTTACTATGATAGAGGCTTGGTTAGTGAGTCTTCCAATATATCTCATATATGTCGACCTAAAAATTAAGCCATCACCAAACTAGACTATTTTTTTAATTAGATGGAATCGTATGTGAATACGTTTAGATCGTTTGTAAGACTGTGACTCATTTACGAGAGTTATTGCCTATTATTATCGTAAAAGAGCTCTTTAAGGTTTACTATGTTGAGAACTACACCAAGTTTAGCGATTAACTTCTTGAACTAAACTACCTCATTCAACATATCAAATAATGTTATGTACTTTAAATCAAATGTATAATTTATAATTTTTTGCTTGGAGATTTTCAACTTACTATAATAACATTTAAAATAAAAAAATCCTAAACACATCTAAAATCATCTTTATCTATTTAGAGGCTTGCATAATTATATCCTTTATGATAAGCTCTTGTTTTCCTCCATAACCAAGAAGAAATCCTTAGTCCCTTTTAGGTACTTAAGGATGTTCTTCATAGTTGTTTGGTAACACTTACCTATATTTGATTAACATAAGCTACAAACTTTCAAAGTGTATGAGATATCAATCCAAGTATATAACATGTCATACCTAATTGATTCAATAGTAGATGCATATGGAACTTGACTAATCTTGTCCCTCATCTTAGGTTAGAGGACATATTTCCTTAGAAAGATGCACGTTATATGACATAGAAAGAAATACCTTCTTTGATTCTTTCATACTAAATCTCCTTAATATTTTGTCTACATATATATTCTAACTCAGGCCAAACAACCTATAAGATCTACCGCGATAAATCTTAATTATGAGGATGTAGGCTATTTCTCTTAAATCCTTTATGAGAAGTATTTGGATAACCAAGTCTTTATCAATTTCAAGTTTGGTATGTCATTTCTAATAACCAATATGTCATCAACATGTAATACCAGAAATATTATTGCATTCCCACAAACCTTTTTAATACATACAAGAGCAATTTTGCAATGAATCAAATTAGCATTATGACTTTATCAAAATGAATATGAATAGTCTAACTCCTTAAAGCTTGCTTAAGTCCATAAATGGCTTTTTGTAACTTGAATAATTTATCAACTTGTCCGTCAAGAAAGAAACTATCAAATTGTAATACTACTATACATATATAATTTTTTTTATAACATAATATTCAATATATAATAGTATCACAAACATTTATACTTAAACTTACATACATTTGCGAAAGCTTAACTATTCGTACATTCATGCATTGGCAGAAGCATAAAACATTTACTATTATAAAATAGAGCTCTTGTATTATATATACATAAAAATGTATGGGAAACATACTATGTGAAGAACTATACTCAAACTCGAATCACAGTACTCATGAAATGTAAACTATACAAAGTACATGAAAAACTATGAAATACATCGAAACTATACAACTTGAATACAGATGATATCCCGTTCATAGCCATCTCATAGAACTCTTCAGTATTACAAACGTAACTTGCAAGGAGAAAAATATAGAATAAACGACAAGTCACTCAGTAAGTGTTTCATAATTTGACATACAAGATGTTAACCTTGAAGCCTTAATGTCTTATCTTATTTCCTTATCTTATGTTATTAAATTATTTTTGTTCTTACTTTCATTTTCTATCAGATCATGTTATGATATAAAGCATGTTGAAAACAATGATTTAGCCCAAAAGTTTTCTTTCTTAAAAGTCTTTTTCTTGAAGACTTATAATCGACCTGAATATCTCATCATAAAACATATCATATTCAATCCAAAGATCTCATGATAAAACTTATCTTGAAATTTTTCATAAAATCTTTTCATAAAAAATTTGTACTTATTAGGCTAATGAATACAAGGATTTGATACCTCAACCATATGAGTTCAAGTGATGCACAACTAGCATTATCTCTAACAAGCTTGGTAAGTGACTATATCATCTCCAACAGACATTAGTTTCCCTATCTAACAAATATGTGAACCCATACATGCCCCTTTGTATCTACCCCTAAAAGATGTCTGAAATATTGGATTTTCTGATGTTATATATGTACATGTAAAAAAAATTTCTTGCTTAAAACATTGTTTTAGCATATCATGTCATGTGATGCTTATTATGCATTAAAGCTTATTATATAATTAGTTTTCTTATGAAGATCCCTCCTAATAATTATTTCTTCTAAATCTTCTTATTAATTTATTTTATTATTATACTTATAGTTTACTTGTACTCAATCTGGATAATCCTTTCACAATTTTCATAATTACGACTAATTTCTTAAAATTTTGAATTAATTTCTTAAAAGATTATCCTACATTTCTCACGCTACACAATCGTGCACCATAGGGTTGCACAGTTGTGTTCTCCTTAAATTCCATGTTTCATGCGAAATTGGCATAGGCATACGATTATGACTTAGCATCTCATGGACGTGTCCCCAATAACACAACACTATTGCTTCTCTACTCATGCATGCATAACATACATAATTGTGATGCTATAGAATACGACAACATAGTTTATGCCTTATCAAACATATAGTCGTGTGTCACATTTTGACACTTTAGACCTTGGCCAAATAACTATAGATATGCAAGAATAGGCTCTCAAATTATATTTAGCCTCATTCAACATGATTATAACATCATTATAATTCAAATACATCTCATATATTCATCAATTAACATTAAATTTCATCATCAAACGAATTAACTCTTTTTTTATAAATTAAAGCATATGAACAAGACCATAACATGTTTCTAAACATTCACATCATCTTAGTTCATCAATTATCATTGAAATCAATTTGAAATGAAAGCAAATATGTACTTAAAAGCAATACTCCACAAATAGACATAAATCAACAAATAAATCATGTATTAAACCTAGACCTAAGCAAATTAATGCAAACAATTTACATATTTCATCATATATTCCATCACTATTGTTAATTCATCTTAATTTACTCAACAATCATCATCACTTCATGCTTGACATCACATAAAGATGAATCACAGTGACACAAATTCCAAATCAAGTAAAAACAAGGCCTGAAATACTAAACTCATAGCTTACAGATATGTTCTCTCTTTCTAACATTTTCTTCTAATATATATCATAGCTCATCTAGATTCTCCTCTCCTTCTACTCTCTGGAACACTATCTTCCAAAAGCTCAAGAAGAAAACAAATGAGATTTATGAAAAATTTAACTAAAACCTGCTTTATATAGTAGCATCAACACGTCATCATGCACGGTTGTGTATCCTGAGATACACAGTCATGTGTGATAGAAATTTAAAATTTTTGCATTGTTTGTGTTGTACATGTGACAACCTTCAAATGTGACATGTGTACTGTAAATGACTATTCTACTCTTAAGCTCACTCAATTTGATTTCTAACCATAAAATCTAACCTTTCTTATCAATTTCCATCCTAAAATGACCATACTAATCTTAGGTCATTACACTCTCCTTCTCTTATCAAAATTTAGTCTCTGAAATTTCTTGAATAACTCTAGAAACCTTAGCCTAAAAGTTGACTTAACCTCTTAATTGGTCTTCTTATATCTCAAATTCGTTTATAACACTTTAACTAAATGAATCTTTTTATTCCTCAATGTCTTAACTTTGTAATCTAAAATTTGAACTTCCCAATCTTGGTAACTCAAGTCATCTACCAAATTTAATTCTTGAACCCCTAACATATGAAATCATCTTTGATATACCTTCTTAATAGAGATACATAGAAGACATTATAAATCCGATCCATACTATCAAACAATATTGCCTTGTAGGCAACAATTCCAATTCTCTCTACAACCTTATATGGACTAATAAATCTAAGAGCCAACTTTATCTTTCTACCAAACTCACTATATGACTATAGGGAAAAACTCTCAGAAACACTTTTTCTCTTACTTGAAACTCTATCTTCTTATGATTCTTATCAATATAACTTTGTTATCAATCTTGGGCCTACGTCATCTACTACCTAATCATTTAAATATACTCAATCATCTTCTAAGTCGTCTTAAGACTCACAGTAACCTCTATAAAACTTTCTCACAAAACTTATCCCAATGCAAATGTGACCCATACCTTATACCATACAAAGCCTTAAATAAAACCATTTGAAAAGTTAACAAGTAACTATTATTATAAGTAAACTCTACCAAAGATCACAACTTAGCCCAACTCAACCTATGGTCTATGCAATAATCCCTTAACATATTCTCTAATATCTTATTAGTTTTCTCATTCTGTTTATCAATTTATGGATGATATATTGTACTAAAACACAATTTGGTACCCAAGGATCTTTGTAAACTACCTTAAAACACTAACATGAACCTTAAATCTTCTTTTGAAATGATCACTTTAGGAACCCTATATAGTTTAACTATCTCTCTAACATATAATTGGTCCAACTGATTTGTAATCATTTCATCTTGAATCGGTAAGAAATGAGCTGACTTACTCAATCTATTCACAAGCACCAATATACAATTATACCCATGCTACACTTAAAGAAAACCTATTATGAAATCCATAAAAATGATTTTTTATTTCCACTCAAACATACTCAACGGCTATAACAACTAAAAAGACCTTTAATGTTCTGCCTTGACTTGCTAATAAGTCACACCTAGCCATATAATCTATTATATACCTTTTCATGCCTGACCACCAAAACTTTCTTGAAATCTTGATACATATTGACATTACTTAGATATGTTACATACACTAGATTATAAGCCTTAACCAAAGTCTTCTAACTCCATCTAACATCTTCAAGGACACATATTCTAGCTTAGAATCTTATCTCTCATCTTAAAATCAAGTACCTAACATTTTCTAATCTATTGAACCATCTATTAAGAAATTATCAAATAATTACCAAATATAAATATCATCTGACAAAGTTGACGCCATCTATAATCTAGAGAACTCGATAGTCACAATTTCAATCTACTCTCTACTAATCTCATATTATAACTCCCTCAAAACAAAAATCCTAGATAAAGCCACTTTTCTACTCAAAGCATTAGTAACCACAATAGCCTTACTCAGATGATTTCTAATATTATAATCATAGTCTTTAACAACCTTAAGCCATCTTTGTTGCCTTATATTAAGCTCCCTCTTAGAAAAGAAATACTTTAGACTTTTATTATTTAATTAGATATTACACTTAAAATCATACTGATAATGTCTTTAGATCTTCAAAGTAAACACCATTACAACTAACTCTAAATTATAGAAGGGATATCTCAACTTATAATCCTTTAACAGTCTCAAAGCATAAGCAATCATGTTACCAATTTGTATCAATACTGTACCAATCCCTTGGTAAGAGTAATCAACATAAATATCATACTTAAATTTCTCCTTGGGCAATGCCAATAACAAAGCACTAGTCAATCTATACTTTAACTCTTGAAATTGAGTTTCAAACTCTTCAATCTAAAAAAATAAAACTTCTCTCTTAGTCAAAATAGCTAACAATCTTGCCAAACTTAAGACTCCTTTAATAAATTGTAAAATTCTAAGGTTAGAATAGTCTTTTTAGGCTAAAAATCAAGGTTAAAAATAAGATTTTATGATAGAAAATATAGTTTAAAGGGTTTAGGGGTAAAATCACCATTTAAAAGCTATATGTGGCATGTGTATGGGTTTCTTTGGGAGACAATTCCATACACAGCATAAGAAGAAAAGGAAATTTTTGATTTCCCTGACATATGACCGTATGTCTCAAGTACACAACATGTGTTGCAATATGCTTATAGCATCCTAGATTCAGAAAAGCCCTTAGGGGTAGAGTTTTGGGGTTAGAAATGAAATCCAGAAATAGATTGGGAGCCTAAAAAAGTTTAGGGGTGAGTTAGTAAGTTTCCAGAGCCTGTGTGGCTTTCGTATGATTCCTTTCAGAAGGATTCGATCATGCGAATGCGCAGGAAATGAGAAATGCTTATTTTTCCTTATGCACGCCTGTGCAGGTGGAATTATATAAAAGGAGAGCCGAGAGATTTCGTCATTTTTCTCGCCCAGCTTTCATTTTAGCAAATTTCTCTCTTTCATTTCAACTCCTCCCGACCTTAGAGAGGAAATCCAGCCAGTAGTAGCTCCCAATCCAGTTAGAGAGCCAAGAGATTAGTTGAAAGAAAAGCTTTCAGAGGCAATGGCACGAGGTAAGTGTTTGCTTACTTTTCCTTATGTTTTCCTGGCTTACTTTGTGAATTTTGATGCTTGGATGAGCTCTTTGCATGTTGATGAACATTGGGAATGTTTATATATCGTTGCATGTTGAATTGGATGATGAATTTCCACCCTTGGATCATGCATGTTGCTTGTGTATGGCTTTAGTGAGAGAAAGAGGAAGCTTTCATGGTGGATTGATTTATATTTGATGCATGTTGAATTTGAGTTGAGTTTCATGCTTGTTGATATGCTGGGAGTGTATATGAAAAGTTAATTTGAGATTGATTGTGAAATTGGTGTGAATTTATGCATTTTCAGACGGGTGTTCTTGTTGAAGAACAAGACACACGACCGTGTGCCTGCATGGTACGGTTGTGTGCCTTTGCTCTTCCAGAACATACGCCCGTGTGCACGCTGTGTGCACGACCAGAATTCCAGACACATGCCCATGTGTAAGCTTTCAGTAAAATTGCCCAGAATTTCAATAGCTTGCACGGCCAGACGTACGACCAGCGCACGGCCCCGTGCGTCCAGGCACACATCCATGTGCTTTAGCTATGCACGCCCGTGTGCGAGTCATGCACGCCCATGTGTCTTGCCCACATGCCCGTGCATCAGCAGATTTTCAAAAAAAGAGCAGAATTTTATTTATAAAGCATGGGAAATCAATTTAATGGCTAAATTGCATCAGATATGCATCAGATAAGCAGAAATTTAGATAATAAAGCTGTATATACATACCATAGCACGACATGCAGCATAAGAGAGGATCAAAGGATCTGAATTCAACAGTATTCAATATTCAAAACCTGATATACGGGTAAGAGTATGGGTGAACTCGAGGAGGCATCTGTGGGAATCAGCTTTCTGACACCAGTCATATTGTTCAGCATTCAGATTTAACCTTCTGACACCAGTCAGATCGTCCAGTACAGTATATTCAGCTTTCTAGCCAGTAGCTAGACTGTTCAGCCCACATGGCTAGGATGCCGAATCTCTGTGTTCACCAATTTGATCAGCACAGCAGATACCTTCGGGTACATACAGATATAGAGAGTTTCAGATGCATACATTATCAGATATTTTCAGTTAGCATGACATGACATACACATCATGACATAATTAATTAATGAGATCAGATAAATCAGTAATCAGATAATCAGTAAAGTAGTTTCAGATTTCAGCAAGCGTATAGATGTATGAATAGGGCTAAGGTCAGGTATGTTTGCGATTGCATGTTGCTTGCTTGGGTTTCGAGGGAAGTAAGGAATGCTTACTTGGTGATCTTTATCACTCATCCATTTCCTTCTTCCTTCCTTTTCAGGTTTTGGTGCTATTAGAGAGGAGCGGGTGGATCGAGGCTAGCAGGAGAGGGCCCATACCACAGTTCCAGTATGTATATTTCAGTTTTGGACCTGATGGGTCATTTTGTAAATGTTTCAATGTACTCAGATGTAAAACAGTGTACAGAACAGTTTGTATATATGAAAAGGCTAGTATGGGCTCATGATGTTTTTCAGATATATGTATTTTACGCTTCTGTATTTGTATTCAGAATGTATAACAGCAGGTTTTATATTTCCGTAGGATTCTCGTTACGGGTACCCATATTTTTAGATTATTAATAAAAGAACCCATAGTATTCAGCAGCAGAGGTATTCGTGGCGGTGGGTCCTACAATGCTTCACTACCATATATAAAGTAGCTTGTTCATCCTTATTAGACATCAAATTTCATCGTATTTTCTTCTTCTTTCTAGAGAAACCCAACCTTAGAATTAGGAGAGAGTAATTAGTATTAGTAAATCCAATCAAAGAGTAAGATCCAATTAAAGAGAGAGAGATAACAGGCTATGGTAAGAGATAAGTGTTTCCTTACCTCTTTTCCCTTATTTCTTAATATGTGTTTCTTGTTTGGCTAGGTTATGATTATGCTTGTTTTATACTTGACGCTTGATTAACATGTTTGAGTGATAAGATGAAGAAATAAAAGTATTTTGATAAAGTTATTTCTTGAGAAGCATGAGCTACGCATATATGTTTATATACTTGATTTTAAGGGTTCCAGTGTATTATGATATGAGTTTTAAGGATATAGTTGAAATAAACATATGCTTAAGTGATGTACTAAGCTTATGAGATTGCTTGAATGAGTTTGGTTTTGTATTGGTTGAGTTTTGGCTTGTTTTTATAAATTTAGACATGATATTACAGAAATAGAGCATAGTGCACGACTATGTGCCTGTAAACACATGACCATATAGTTTTATTTTTGTAATATCATAGTCATGTATTACTAACTGTATGTACTAGAAAGCATGAAAGCACATTCGTGCTTCTCGGGTCACAATTATGTGTCGACTTTTGTAGAGCAAGTTCATACAAACAGGTCACAATTGTGTTAAGTAAGAAGCTTGCATGCTACGCTACATAAGGAACATGATTGTGTACCAACATGTATAGTTATGTATCTTGTAGTGAACCATGTAATAAGTAAAAGTTACAAAATAAAGAACAGAGCATTAGCAAGTTAATTTAAACACAAAACTTGATAACAATAGAAGAAAGCAAGGCATCATGCATGATAAGCATCACATGACATGACATGTCAAAATAATATTTTTAAAAAGGGATTCAAAAATCCATATGCATGTTTTTAAAGTAAATATGTATGATGTTTCAAATATGATTTAGGGATGAATATGAAGGGGTACCTGTGAGTTTTTACACTGGTTAGAAAGGAAAATCATGGTCCATTAGAAAAGACACAGTCTTTGATCGATCTCATTAGGGAAGGTACTAGTTATACATCAGTAAATTTTCAATAAGATTGAACTCACATGGCCAAGGTGTCAAATTCCTATATTCATTAGTCAAATTAATACAGTAGATATTTTTAGATATAGTATTTTCGGATACAACTTATATATATATATTATATTATATAGAGATATTCAAGATCTTCATGTTATAATTCTATTTTCAGAAAGAGTTTTTAAAAAGTAGACCCAAGGGAAAATTTATACTTTTCAACATAGACATGATTTTAGTATACCTCATATCATGTCATAGTGCAAACAATTATAAAAATATTCATATAAAACACAATTACATGATTATTGTCACTACATTAGTAATCTCACAATCTAATAAGGACACATCATGAAATTCCAAAAAGCTTATAAGAATATATCTCTTTGCCTACTTGGACTCTTTGGCTTGATAATTAGATGTAGTATCCTTTACCATAATACCATTGCTAATGCTCCTCCTTATTCACAAAAAAATAAAAACAAAAAAAAACAAATCAAAGAAAACTCATATCACTTTTTGTCTCTCAAAATTCTCTCAAACAAATAAAAATACATTGTTGTGGTTATGGAATAATGATCCTAAAAGAGTAATCATGTGTCTTATATAAAATTTAAAACTAAAATATTATGCACGATCATGATCCTACCATACACAGATGTTTACCATTTAAAATTATCCAACATAGCAGATTATCTATCAATTTGACATGTCTTTAGGTGAACAAGCATGCATACCCTCATGCACGATCACTCCTCAGCTTAATTATTCAATATTACACTTTAAACCGTAAGCCATATTCATACTTAGTCATATATAAATGTAAGATTAAATTGCTCTTAAGGTGTACTTATGAGTGTCACACAAAAGCTAGAAGATCTTTAAAAAGGAGATAAATCTCGTAATCTCTAGATCTTGTTCTCTTTAAAGCTTTTTCTTGGACGAGCTTCTAGAAACCCTCCAATCGAATAATTGAGGGATGCAACCTCTTAGAATAGGCTTAAAGCATGTTGATATTCCTTTATTCCAAAAGATGACCTATATCTCCTTACAAAAAGAGTTTTTCCAACACATTTAAAAGACTTTTTCATGTTAGACCGTTGCTTCATCCAATAGTAAAACATGGCTACACAAAATGCAAATATACTATAGATGGACTCAAAATAAGCCAACAATAAAAATCTATTGATAAAATGAGTTGACCTTACTATTAGTTTATCCTTACAACAAAGATACAAATCCAAAAAAAATGTCAAACACTTTCATGTTAGACCATTGCTTCATCCAACAGAAAAACATGACCATACAATATCCAAATACACTATAGATAAACTCAAAATAAGCCAAAAAAAAAAAAAAAAAACCCACCAATAAAATAAGTTGACCTTACTATTAGGTTATCCTAGAAAAAAAGATATAGATCTTAGAAAATGTCAAACTTTTAGGATGACACTCAGAAGCCACCTTTAATGATTTCTTGACCTTTAGTCTAGCTTAAAACTTAATGAAGGCAATTAGCTTTCTTGTGATACCTATCAAGAAAAAGCTAAACCAAATACTAAGGTCAAAATTAATATAAAAACCTACTATATGTGAAGGAATGATGACCCACTCATGTAATGAAAGTCACGATGATGAAAGGAAATACAACCACACGACGGAGTGTATAATAAAAAGCAAGTACAATGACATATAAATCTAACTTATTAGCCAAAAAACATAAGCAATTATCATGAAAACCAATCCCTCGATCCTCTTCTTCCATAGAAGCATTAAACAGCGGTTTTCCTTTCTCTATAAAACATAGGAAAACAAGTCAAAAAGCATTCAAAAGAAGAACTTACTAGAAAACTTATTTCCCAGATTCCTCCTTTTAAGGTTGAATAATATTCATCATGACCATTCAGTTGATCCCCAAATAAATAGTAACCATCCCATCATGTAAGCAATGCATGTCCAATTGTATTCTATAAGAAAAGTAAATTGATAAGATCATTACAATGCTCAAAACGTGTGAGGTCATGATAGTGTCAACCTGCATTATCTAATAAGATACAAAAGATCTTCATTTAGAGAATATTCTTAAAGATCTTGAAGTCTTCCTTGCACTCTAAGAATAAAGGGGCAAATGTCATACGATCAAATTAAGTATTCTAAAGTCAACTCTTGAGGTCTTCTTTACACTCTAAGACTCAGACATAAAGACCAATGACCATCAATCAACAGTATCAAATCTACAACTTTTAAGAAAATAGTTCTTTTCCAGTTATCATAAGAGGGCCACAATCAAATCTCATGCACAACAATTTCATAATGGTCATCCAACAAAAACATTAACTTCCACATAAATAAAATATCGTCAATTTGGGCATGACTCTAACCATTAAAATTTAAAATTATGAGACAAATCCTAAGAAAAAGAGGACTCAAATATGCTTTTCCCTCCAAAAAAAATTTATATAAGGAAAAGAAAAAAAGAATAAAGGTAAAGAAACAACACAGAGAGAATACTAGAGATATCACAAATTGTTGAATCATTTTTATACTATAGACAAATTAATGAAAACACTGTAGACATAAACATATGAATCATCGATCGAACTATGTAAAACTTCGGTGTCACATCTTATTCTCTAATTTATTTCAATTCATCTTCATTATTATTTTTGCACATTGTAGCAAACTTACTCGAATCTTCTTATAATCTAATTATTGTTACCATAGTTTATTTTATATAATACTCTAAATTGCATAGATAAGTTAATGACCAAAAACTATATCAACATATAGTAATAATGGTAATGAAATGATTAATAAAATTTCAATTATTTTAATCTCTTTTGGAATATGATTAAAAACTTTTAATTACATAAAAAAAGTTTTCCCAATAAAATCTTGAGCCCATAGACAGTTAAATCCTATTTCTATTGTTTGATTACTTAAGCACTTGCGCCCGGATTAGTTTTAGAATATCTGCTCTTTTTAAATTTGTCTCTATTATTTCTCTTTCTTCTCTATTTTTTTTCTGATCTATAAATATAGAGAGAGAGAGACCGACTCTTTTTATTCGAGTGAGATCTGTTCTCTCTTTTTTAATTTCTATCAGCTTTATTTATTCCCATGAGATCTCATATATTTTGTAAATTCCGAACCTCTCTTTGATGAATATCACAAGACCCCATCAACATCCTCCTCTTCTCCACACCCATGCATGAAACTATTCAATTGATTATCTTTGCCTCTGCAAAAGGAAACTGAACAACTCACCCAAGCCAACCCCACAATTTAGTTTCCCTATTTCTACTTTCCCCCATTTCATTTCTCTCTAAACAACCCACCCATGATGTCCCCTGATAAAATTCTGGTGAAATCATCATCCGTTTCTAACAAAGAAGATAACCAAAACCCTCGAAACAACTGTAAATCATCCTCAACAAGGCCACAGGAGCAAGCCCTCAAGTGTCCGCGATGTGACTCCCCCAACACTAAATTCTGCTACTACAATAACTACAGTCTCACTCAACCAAGGCATTTTTGCAAGACTTGTAGGCGGTACTGGACCAAAGGCGGAGCCTTGCGCAACGTACCCATTGGTGGCGGTTGTCGCAAGAATAAGAAGATTAAGTCCTCTTCAAGGCTCTCCGGTGACTCTAAAGACTCCGGTTCAACTTCTGAGATGGGTGGCTTGAAGTTCTTCCATGGTCTCTCTCCAGCCATGGATTTTCAGCCAGGTGGGTTATCATTTCCAAGGATGAACGTTAACCCTTTTGGACCTGGTATTTGTACCCAATTTTCTTCTTTCGGAGATAATACCAACCCTTGTTTCAGTCTTGATCCGCCGGGAACGGCTGGTAATAACTTGGTGGGGTTTAGCTTTAATCCACTTCCTTCTGTTACTAATAGCTTCACTGGTGCAATTCAAGAAATGGGTTCGCTAAATGTTAACAGTAGTCTTGCTTCTTCAATTGAGTCTTTGAGTTCTATCAACCAAGATTTGCACTGGAGGTTGCAACAGCAAAGAATGGCTATGCTTTTTGGTGGAGATCAGACTCAAAAAGAAAGAAGTATCTCGTCAGTTGCTCTGGGGAACCAGCCACAGAAACCACAACCCATGTTGTTTCAGAACCTTGAGATTTCTAAACCTGAGGTTAGTGCTTGTGGCGTTGGGAATAATTCAAGAAAAGAAAGCGCTGGTGGTTCTGCTACAACTGAGTGGTACTTTGGTACTTATGCACCAACGGGTGATTCTTCCACTCCCATGATAAACAGTAACGGTGACGGCAACGATAACGGAAGCAACTGGAATGGCGTTCAAGCATGGGCTGATTTGCAGCATTACAGTGCTTTACCCTAGAGGTAGACCTTAAAAGGATGATGAGCAAGTAGATCAGGATTTAACTGATGAGTAACATTTGATCATATAATACACCATGAAACTCATTTAGGTATGTTTAGTTGTCCTGTTATTTTGGGTGCAAAGGAGGATCAGATAACTTTTTTTTTTTTCTTTTGTCTGTATTTTGTTTTAGGGAAGATATGTCGAACAATGGTTCTCTTAAGTGTTACGTCAATGCTATTGTTTAAGTTGATGTTGTTGTCTATTATATTTAATTTGTTTCAATTAACCTCAAGTAAGAGGGGATTTATTGTGATCATGATTAATTAGCTTGAGTAACACATCATCTCAAGAAAGCAATAGTTTGATCATGGTTAAACATCAATCAAAGCTTGTCAATTATCTCGTTGGGATCAGTGATGGATTAGATTGTTATTAAATGGATTTAATAAACTCTTTTATATGCTTGATATTGGGTCAGCATCAAAAACTCTCACTGTCTTGTGTGATTCCCTCTCTGTAAACATATAGGCTATATAGCAGAAAACTGAGTCTCAGGCTTCTCAGCTACTGAATAATGTCACCATATACATGAAAGTGCAGAGTACCCAGCAGCTGCTTAGCGCTGCAGTGTTTAGCATATAGCCTGCTGCTTCCTCTAATTTCTCTTTCTATCTTACTTTCTTTTTTTTTTTTTTTTTTTCTGTCCGTGCCTAGGGCTCTTAATTATTAGTTGCAGCGGGGTTTGATTTGGTAGTGTCTGAAAAAGTGGTGGTTTAAAATTCTATCGAAAAAATACTGTCAACCATTTGAATGAATATATGAGAGAGAAGAAGAGAGCCAGAATGACTTTAGCATCTGAAAGGCTTAGGGTTCTTTTGTTTTGATTGGAGTCTTGGGAGGTGAGCCTTGCCCTGCTAATTGCGACTCAGTATAATATATATTGTGACCCCCAGTCTTTCAAAATGATCACCATATGTCGCGCTAATCATAATCTGGTATTCCTTCAGAGATTTTAGTGCATCGAAGTTTCAGCTTAAGAGCGTAAATTTTTTTTGTCCATGCAACATGTTTATATGGAGAATTAGGGTCAAGAACGTTAACCCCACAACACTTAAATAATTTAAGAATCTAAATATAACTCTCTGTCTCCGTCCTTTAATGGCAGTGTTGGTCACAGGCTGTAAACAATGCCTACCATTGCCAGGCTATATCTGGAAATCAAGAAATGGGTATATATAATTTTTCACCTCTTGTTTAGGGCTACTAATATTATGAAATCACCGCAGAAAAAGCATTTAGTATTCTTGTTCCAAACTTTAAGTGCTCAAGCGCAACATTCTTAGGTTTTTATGAATATATCGAAACCACTATATATACTCTTTGCCTCAGGTCCCCGACATCCTTCAATGCATTTTCATGCCTTTTTCTCTCTCACTATTAATTTCTTATGTATATGTATTAAAAGCTAACTTTTTAATCATTCCTATTTTTATTTGATCTTTACATAATTATAATGAATAAGTAAATAAAATGATATATATATATATATATATATATATATATATATATATCAGTTGGCCGAAGAGGAGAGGAAGTGTGAATAAGAGAACTAAACATGATTAACGTGAAACAGAGATAACTTTTGTTTGAATTTTGCGTTAACTGTCTTTTACAATTTATATTTTCTATCTTGCGAGAACCTCATGGCATTAATGGTTCTGTTATTCTGCCCCTTATCTTTATTATATCCATTATGTATCTAACATCTCATTTTTGCAAAAATTAGGGATGAGCCACCATGGATGACCCCCGCTTAACCTCGAAAAACAATTTTTATTTGTACCTTTCTCTTATATATGTTATAACATTAGCACCCACTTATTTTGTTTATTAAAGTAACATATAATCTTAGCATTATCATCGCATTTATTTTATTTTTTCAATATTCATCTGATCTTTGCCCCATTGAAACAAAATTCTTACGTCATAACAGTTTACAATATTTATCTATTTGCTTAGATCACTTTGGTTTCAGGAGGAGCATGTGATGGGACGATGAGGTAACGTCTTTGTCTTTGTGTTGATGATGAGAAATGAGAATTGGGAAGAAGAGGAGTAATGTAGTGAGAGTGATTATGTGAATGGAAACAGAAATATTGGAAACAAAACAAGAAAAATGTTTTCTTCTCATCACTCTTTTTGGCTTTTCTCTTCTTCCATTTACCGCAAAGATTATTATAAATCTATGTTAGTTTTTGTTCATGTTTGTTTAATTCTTCTAAACCCTGAATTAATTACATTAAATACTATTATCTATAGACATCCATAAATACTAAAATCTTTTCACATTTTAAATTTATATTAAAAGTTGACGAATTAATGTTTTATGAGTATCCTCATTACTAAATAAATGAAAAGGAAACCTTTTTTTCCAAATTTTTAGTACCAAAAATAGTCTTTAAACATATATATATATATATATATTGTTTACACCATTTTCTCCCGATTTTAAGCAATGTTGAGTATTTTGTTTAAACCTCCTAATTTCAAATTTTACTATGTTTTGTTTTCTCCAATTCTCTACGTTTTCAAGTTTTATAGTTCTACAAAATGTTTCAATAATTGTATAAATTTATGGAGCACTTAATTTGGAATAATCTTTGATTATATTAATAATCTATCTTTTATTAATAAAATTACTTTGATATATCAGGTAATAAGAGATTGATAATGTAAGGAATAATCCAATTACCTTCTCCACCTTAAAGCTCATGAGCTAATCTTAAATTTATTATAATTTTATCCTTATTTATTAAATTTTTTATGATAAAAGAATCTTCATTTTCAATTAAAATAAAAAGCAACATAGAGAATATTTAAGGAGAATAAAATTTTCTAAGCAATCTATTCTTTTTGCAATATTTTATTTTTTATAATAAAATATTACATAAATCAGATACACCCTAGAAATTTAGAAATAACATGAATCTTCTAGTCGTTACTAAAATGTTATCGAGCCATTAAAATTTATTGTGAGGATAATATTACCAATTTGCCCTCATCCTATTTATTTTAACCCTTAAAATTCAATGGAAAAAGATTTTTCGGTATTCTAAAATTATAAAAGGATTTTTTTATTATTATTATATTTCAAGGGTATTAATGTCATTAATTCTAAATTAAACGGAGGCTATGAAATCAATACCCTAATAGGGTCAGAGTGGTGAATTTTCTTCATACAAGGGAAGGCCCACAAAAGCCTTGGTTAGATTTGTCCGACCCAAGCAGGGAAAAAGAAATGGGCCTTAAAACTTTTCAATAGAAAAGTCTGTTGAGCCACATAATAATCATTAAACAATTAAGATTTTAAAATTCAATTCTTTTTATAAAATCGAAAAGAATATTTTCCTATTTTTTATGAGTAAATTATTTTCCACTAAGGCTTCTTGAAACACCAGCGCCCACAGCTTTTAAGTCTTAAATTGGCTAAACGACCAAGCCCGACCCAAGGTTTCCCTAACCGACAAACTCTTACTCTTAAAAGTTTAAAATGTCAAATATCCACCTTTTTTTTCTATGATAAGACCAAAATACCTTTTATAAAATTTAATAATATTAACATTAAAATAAATTTTAATATAAATAATATTAAAAACAAATTTAAAATAAAATAATATTAAAATAATAATAATAATTTAATAAATTAATAAATATTAAAAAAAACAACAATTGTCATTGTCGTCGGTAGTTGCCTCTAGCCACCTAGCTCTATTGGCCACCAGATCTGGCCATCACCACTATCAAAGAAGGTCAAAAATAATCGAAATATTTCACATCAACTGTTTCTACCTATTTTAGATGGCAAAGAAGGTCAAATCTAACCATCTCTACCAGATTTTTAGCGGCTAGATCCAATGCAACCACCATCGTAGGCAATACTACCGTTGACGGTAGCTATTTTTTAAAATATTTGTTTTATTTTTAAATATTTATTAATTTATTATATTATTTTAATATTATATTATTTTAATATTATATTATTCTATATTTATTTTAATATTTTTATAAAATTTATTTTTAAATTTTTATTCAAAAAAAAAAAATATCTCTATAACTTTAGTTAACAAGTGAGTATTTAGTTTTCTAAATTCTCATTATTGAGAATTTGTCAGTTAAGAAAACCTTGGGTGGCACCATGTTGTTTGGCCTTCTTAAATTACAAACTCTTACTGGCTGCATAACTTTGTTTAATAAAAAGAAGTCATACAAATAAATTTTATATATTTTAATGGTAAAAGCAATTATCAATTATTTAATTAGATATAATTTGAATTATATTTATCAAAGTGTGATTTTGCCGAATCAGACTTAACTTGGTACAATCTTACCAAATTTAGCAAAATCACACATTTCTAAGTGCTTTTCAATTGAAATTAGAACTAGTCTAATGTGATTTTAATCATTTTTTTATTTTTTTTCAAGTGTAATTCTAATAATTCGATATGGACGATTATATTGGAATCATATTAATTTTGTGAATTGAAAAAAATAAGTTTGAAACATGTAATATAATTTCGTTTCTTCTTAAGTTGATTTGATCTACAAATTTTACTTTCATGGTGATACACACAAGAAGAGAATACAAGTTGAGACTACTTCACTATCTAGACCAAAGCTTCTTCTTAGTATCCCTTTCCTTGTTTCCTGTAACCTGGTCTTTATTAAATCTCTTGGTGACTGGTTTTGTTGTTCTCACCAGCCTTGCAACTCTAGGAGGGTCAGATTTCCTTTTCTTGTTGTCATTTAAACAAGTTGAAGCCATGGCATTGTTCTCTGTTTCTCCACTTCTGGACTGTTGTTTCTTTCGAGTCTCAAAATGATAAGCATTTTCTTTAGGCAATACAGAACCATGACTCAATGGCCGGTTAATTGAGTTAGAACTCCTTAAAATGCGAAGATCAATATCACTTGTCATCTCATCATCTCTCTTACAACTTTTGCCTTCAGTAGGAGTGGCTCTTATCAGCTCAGCCAATTCATGAGACAGCCTGTTCTGCAATTGTTCCTCCTGTTTTTGCAACTTGTCCTCAAGCTCCTTAATCTGTCATAACATGCAGAATTTTAGTTAAACAAATAATGGCAAGCAGTTCCGTAGATCAACAAAATTTCCTTCCCCTTGTTTTATCACTAGAGTTAATAATTCTAACTAGCAAGTGGCAGCAACAAAGTTCCCAAGATTTTTCTTGTAACTGGAGGAGTTGATGGAGGTAAATGGATCACAATATCAAGTCTTAAAAATTAGCTAGCTTCCTGGTACTTTAATACAAAAGATATCCCTTGTTAAACCAATAGACATGAGAATAAATGTTTCACCTTTTGGCTAAGCACAGAGGACTCCGTGCTCTGCTCTTCCTGCCTTTTCAATTTAGTCTCAAGCTCCTTGATCTGGATAAGTAGTAGAAAAGGTTAAAAATAAATATAGTTTCTCCAACTCCCCATTTGATTTGCTCATAAATTAACAATGAGCAATAAATCTTGTTGACCCTATTTTGAAGAATAAGAGAGCTTATTCTCAAGATCTTTGAACTGTTCAATTTCAATTAACAGTTGAGTCAGTTTTGCTTAACATTAATGAAATTCAGCGGAAAAGAAGTTTATGTCAATTTTGAAGCTCTAAGGTAGTAGTCTTTCATTTTGTCATAAATTGTTGCCTTTGACGCCATGATTTCCAAGAACAAGAAAAAAATAAAGTTTGATGCTGAACCTTCAGTTGCAAAGTCTTGGTCTCTGATTGCTGTTGCTCTCTAAGCTTGGCTTCTAGCTCTTTGATCTTTGGCAGAAAATAGATATCAGTTAGCCCTGAACAAAAGAATAATATATTGATTATAATTCAAGTGAGAAAGCAACCTTTATTTGGAGATTACTGCAAAGCTCTTCTCTGCCCTTCAATCTATCTGAAAGTTGCGAGAATTGCTTCTCTGATTGGCAGTGCAGGTTCGACTTCAATACAAGTTGGCCTTCAAGTTCTTTGACCTTCTCCTGTTGGTTTTTATGAGTTTGATCCTTGCCTTTGGCCCTGTTCTCCAGATTCTGTAAATTTTCTTCTAGCTTTCTTTTACATTCATCCTTGGATCTTGATTCTTGCCTTGCTTTTTCAAGCTTCACAGGAAGAAAATAAATGGTTACACCCAAATGCTCTAATTATTATTAGTAAAAGAGATCGTAAAATTAGCACAAGTATATATATTATCAATTAAAAAAATCCTATAAGAAATTACAAGCATTTTCATATTTTGAAGCTCAGTAGTATCTATTTGCTTCTTAGCAGAACCCAACTCAATTTCTCGAACTCAAGTTGCAAAATTTAATGAACTCAAGGTCGAACTCAAGCCTTTCTCTGAAGGGCTGATTTGCACAAACATTAAAGTTTTGGAGTCACCGCCTGCAACACATACAAATTGGTATCAATATGAGTGACTACCCAAGATTGATCTTTTAAGTCCTCCCATGAATTTAAAATAGACACACTCTGGATGATATCCACCTAACGAATCTTGTAGTAGATGTGTCAACTTTGAGTTCCTGAAACAAAAAGCAGATATAATTAATATTAGAATCAGGTTCTCGTGGAATGATAGATAGGCAAGCAAGATGTAACAGAGACCTGTATGGAATGTGGCTACTCTTAGTTGCTAGAGCATATATGACATCTCCAAGTGCTGAAAGTGATCTATTAATATTCTGAGCTTCCTTTAGTCTCTCACCTTGCACATCAGTTCTTGCAAGTCGCTCACTACCAGCCAAATCTACAAGCCAAAGTTTGCTCTTGGTACACTCACCATTGAGTAAGTTCTTCCCTTTTACCATTATACATAGCATGCTGTTTCGAAATGTTAAAAATTTTATGTCAATCATTGATGAGAATATTCAAAAAGTAACTAAGTAGAATCACATGTTTAAGAAATATGCCCCCACACCACCTCAACCCTCCCCCCTCCCTAAACCACTTTTTATAAAAAAAAATGGAACATAGTACCAATGAGATCAGCTGCTATGCTCATTCACATTATTGGATCCAACAGCTCTTGCATTACTTCCAGCCTACAGAACACTCCAGGCTTCCCTAATGTTGTCAACCTCTGCTTCCACAATTCCTGGAACATGATGGGAACCTCCAGAAGATTGCTTTATCTCCAACCTAGAAATACCCAGATAAGAAAAGTCAATGAGCATTTTGTTGCCAGACAAATTGATATCTGCTAACCAAGTCATCTTTAAGCAACATCAAAATGTTAACTCAGTTATTCTTCCCAAGCGTATTAGTACAGTTAAGTTATGACATAGGGGAAAAGAAGAAATAGAAAATTTACTTCTTTGATGTTGGTGATGTAGCTAACAGGTCTCTAATCTGCTCATTGTAGACTTCAAGCACACTAACAGATATATTGTACTTAAAAGTTTCACTCCTTTCCTTGGCAATTTCAAACAATTGATCAAGAGTTCTGTAATTGACTCCCCTATTCTGCTCAGTACCCTCTATTGTAAATGTCTTCCCTGTCCCTGTTTGTCCATAAGCAAATATACAAACATTGTACCCATCTAGCACTGAAGTCACCATTGCTGAAGCATCCGCAAACACATCAACTGTTAAGGAAAAAACAGAACTCTGACTCATTAGGTACTTCTCAAAGTTAAGATGCTTATATCACACATTAATCAATTGTGATATGTAAATACCTTGACTATCTTTTGGTGTGTACACTTTGTCAAATTTGAAAGTCTTTTTCATGGAACCACCATTCAAAATCCCAAGGTCTCCATCTTTTGCTGCATCAAAGTCTACAGCTGATGCACATCCAACCAATATATCTTCTTTATTCATTGGGCGGCAACGACAAAACACCCTAATGTTACCTGATATTCAACAAACATTTAAGTGCCTCTTAGTTGAAATTCTCAATATATACTACAGCACAAGAATCACTAAAAGGGTTTGGCATGCCATTTGTCTCTTGAATTTGATTAAAAAGCTCCTTTCTCTTGGTTTGCTCCTCAACATACTTCATTTTAAAATCCTCACACTGTGCAACTGCAGACCAAATGCATTAGTGTGCATAAAACAAAGTGTATTTCAATACTAACCAATTGTATAATTCAAATCTACCCAATGCCAGAACTCCAGTAACCATTTTATTCAATTTGGGTATAGAATCTGCACAATGATGTGCTTCGCAAGAGAGTTGAGAATGTTCTTGCTTCATTATCTGCACAAACATCAATTATAATAATTTGTGGTAACCATGTATCATGAACAAATAGTGTAATATAGTAAGAATAATTTGATATATGCTTCTGAAAAATCTTCATTACTAACCTTAACTTTTTCTTGTAAGTCATTGACTGCAGCTGACCAATACTTTTTATCACCCTCATACTTGCTGGTAATAGTCCTCAAACCTTCAGCTTGTTTCCCAACAGTTTGATCTAATACAAAAAATGAGTGATGTCAAAAATTTTCTGACTTAGAACAGCATAATGCCAAGTATAATCATTAATGGTGATTCCTTCCTGAGTAGACTTGACTAAAGTCATATATAAAGCTATCAATCCTTCATGAAAACAATAAATACACATTTATTAACAATTAGGAGTTCTGACATGTTACACCTGTATACAATAAATTCCATACATTAAAACTCTACTCATAATTTGTTTAAACTTTATTGGATCCTATCAAGAAAGTAAATTGCATTCTCCAGCTTCCATTTAACTAAACAGAAAAAAGAATATGTGTTGTCATAATCACCTGGAGTCAGCAATTTTCTTTGAAAGGTTTTGTTGTCAAGATTAATTTTAATGGTTAATTGCCTTAACTAACAGCAATTAAGAAAGAAAGAGAGGAAGTCCATCAACTAGCCTCTGCTCAACTAAAAGGTAAAGAATATATGCTTTCATACTTACCTAGAGTCAGTTGCTTGAGTCAGTGACATCCACGCTTCATGGCATTCATTAGTCTTAAGCTGGCACTGCTTAGTGAGCTCTTGTATCTTCTTCTCATACTTATCTGTTGCTTTAGCTCGCATTAGTTTCTTCTGCAAACGACAAAAACAAGGAGCAATCAAGTGGCAAATAAGTATCTCAACACTACAACACATCAATTGCATCTGACCTGAGCTGAAGACACCTCTATCTTGGCAGCAGAGTTGTTACATTTAAGATTTTCATTTGACGCCCGAGGAACTGTAACCAATTTGCAGGTACATTAGAAGTTGCTTCAATATGTACATATATTATACTTGCCTCCCAAATCAGGAGTTGAAACAACAAAATAAAATTCATGGTACCTGACATCTCTGCCGCTTTCCTTACGCAAATTCCACAAACCACTGGGCTTCCATTAACGCCTTCAAATTGAATTTGAATTACTCCTTCCTCCTTCACAGAGACCTTGGTGTCAACTAATTGCAACGGTTTATTTGCTCCAACAATGGAGAAAATATCAAAATCAGATAGGACCTGCAATTATCGCCAAATAATAAAAATATTTACCTACATAAAACAACAGAAACAAATGACGTAGCGATTTTTGCTTAAGAATTTGCCTTCTCTTCCTGCACAAATACATTGAATACTTTCATTCCCTTAGGCCCATTGATGTTTATGATCTCCACGAAGTGAAGATCAACAACGTAGTCCCCAGGAGGAAGGTTATTAAACCTATAAACAGAAGTTACCCAATCGCGCCGACTTGTACAAGAATGGAAAATCTCCAGCCTCTATTATATTTTCATCCTTTCGTAAAACATTTCCTCCGTCGTAACAGTTATCACCCATAATCTTCATACTACACACTGCTTCATCCGAGGCCTCACCTCTAGCATTCACAAACATCACAACTTCATCTGGTTAAATGAAGCATAAAAATATATAAATTGCTTGCTTGCCTTTTGAAATCATTTAAGAGAATTAACTTAAATTTTTGCAGCTCAGTTGGGTTCTAAAATATTTTTTCTCGTTAAGCCAGCATTCTAGGTCTGGCAATGAGAAATTACGAGAACAATTTTTCAATTACTTTCATGCCAATATTCTCTCAGCAACCAAATGGGTGGCGATTTTATAAGAGAAGACAAAACTTGGAAAGATGTAAAGACTAACCTGTACAACTAGACCTCGTAAACCCATTTGGAATTAGTTTTGAACTAGAGTCACAAACCATCAAATCAACAAAAGAATCTTCATTTTCATCTTCTTCCATGGTAGAAGCTTTATTTTCCTGATTCAAGATCCAATTTTTTTTCCCAAACAAAAAGATTATTTGACCTTCGGGCTTCCGGGACATGCTGAACAGTGTTTACTTGAATATTTTCCATGAAAAAACTCGGGTTTCACTGTTTCAGAGAGAGCTTTTCTTTAGTTTTTCTCGCAGCGAGGAAGTGTTTGAAATGAAAAGTGAGTGTTGGGAGGGGAGTTGAAAAATGTTTAAATTTAAATTATACACGTTACATTCGTTATGAAACTTGACCGTTAGTCAACATAACAAATTACAAACCCTTTGTGTATGGTAATTTTCATACAATCTTTCTATAATTATATAGTAATATAATCATAGAAAAATTATTGTATCATTAATTATTGTCTTTTATTATTTATATTTTCTATAAAAAAATTAATTAAACTAGAGCTCTTTTATTTTTTTTGTTTTTTATTTTTTAGTTAAAATATCAATTTAATATTTTCATATGAAAATTACTTCAAAATCAATAAGTAGTTGCATCAAAATCATTTAAACCCAAATAAGTAAAACTTCATTATATTGTTTTACATCATGCTATATTTTAAATTTGAAGATCATATTTTAAGATTTTTATTATGTAGTGATTGATTCTTGTTGTTTTGAAGTTAAATTAGTTAGTTATATGAATGGTATATTATACAAAACTTACATTAGATATCATGATACAAAGTTGTGTAAGAGATAGGATCACAAAAAGATGGTGTGACGCCTGTGCAAAGGAGGGGGTCAAGAGGTATGCAAGGGATAAGGCCATATGAGAGGGAATTTAACAATATAGGGAGATGTAGTAAAAGGGACATCATCAAATCCCATGAACTCTATCACATGCTCACACCACTTAGCTTCCCTCTTCGTCCTTGTAGGAAGCAAATGGGTCCTGAAAACATCTTGACAATTTTACAAATTTCAATACAACTAGAAAAGAAAGCAATTGTTGGCTATGTACTACAAGAGTCCTAAAAACAATTGTGACAACCTCTAAGGTTGGGATATTGGTAGTCTTTCATTTCAATATTTAGAGAACCCTGCCAACTCTCACAAGGTCAACAAACTTTCTTAGATTTTCTAGAATCTCTTATATTCATAGTTGCATAATGAAAATAGATTTCAACTTGCACATAAAATGGAAATGAATACTTTATCAAGTTACACAAAAAAAGATTAAAATTTCCTAGTTGATATTGGTGGTTAGTTTCCTTGTATCTCTTTAACATAGCTCACCTCATTGATATAAACATCAGGTTCCACACCATGTAGCTCTATGAGTAATGATTAAAAGCTTTCAAATCATCTGCTAAAAATAGGAGGTGATTCAAAACCACCTTCTTATTGTCTAGCCCTACCATTCCATGATGTAAAAAAATATAAGATGACAAGTTTGGCAACACCGTCATCACTAACACTCCATGATATAACTTAAACACCAAATGTAAGTCCCTATAAAAAATTGTTGTAGAACCGAGGAAGTATTGTTGCCTTATTCAAGGAACTCTTAACACTATCACATAGGATTGTATGTTAGTTTCTTGACTAAAAACTAACCCCATGATCAATGCCAACTCAATTGGGTTGAAGCAAACACCTATTATGTTTAATCGAAACTAGAACTCCAATGTTAGGTCCCCTAATTTATCTTTCGAAAAAGGACCAAATATATTAACGTAATGCTTAATCAATGCTCCTCTAAATCCAAAAAATCCATAAAAAATGGATCAGGACAATTGCTAGTAAATCTACTTAATTTACTTTAAACTTAGAGTATTGAAGACTTAGATATTTAATCTTCTTAAGAAAACCAAGAACTCTACCAATAACTTTCCAATAATCAATACTTGGATTGCTAGTAAATCTACTTAATTTACTAATTGTAAAAGCCATGTCTCGTCTTGTACATTGTGTAGTGTACATAAGACTTCTAATAGCACTTGCATACTCAAGTTGAGCCACAACTCTTCCATTGTTCTTGATCAACTTGATGCTCAGATCTAATGAGATACTTGCCTCTTTTATATTCAAGTGACTAAATTTATTCAACACTTTCTCAATGTAATGAGATTGACTTAATACATATCCCCCACTATTTTTTTTAATTTTAATTCCTAATATTGTATCAACTTATCCAAGATCTTTCATTTTAATTATGGCAGACAAAAGCCTCTTTGTTTCTATAATTCCATTCATATCATTGCTCACAATTAGCATATCATCAACATATAAACAAACTAGCAAAATATAATTATTACTATTTTGAGTATAAACACATTTTTCTGCTACATTATGAACAAATCCATATGACATAATTGTTTTATCAAATTTTTCATGTCATTGTTTAGGGGCTTCTTTGTCCTTACAAGGACTTTACTAATTTACAAACCTTATATTCATTTTTTGGTAGAACAATGTTGCACCCTTGTGGATTTTGAATTGATGCAAAATATATGTTAAAATATCTAACTGGTCCATGCATGTGTTGAACATGACAAAGAGGACCCAAAGCTTTATTTTTTATAGATATTGCATGACACACGACCATGTGTCAATGAAGCACAATCGTGTGTAAGCTATAAATACAACACACGCCTTGGTTGAGTCATGCAAAGTATCCGTGTGTGAGGAATGCAGGACGCACGACCGTGTGTTTTTCGAGCACACGATTGTGCGTTAAGTTGTAAAGATGCACACTTCCGTGTAGATCCAATTGTGCTCATGTAAGAAAGACCTTGCTGGATACATGCTAGTGTTACATGGAAAATGTTGATCATGTGAAGATCATGCGGGTATCGTCCGTGTAACAGTGTGACCTTCAAGAATCCTAAAGAGTTGAAACTTCAAGGACACATGACTGTGTGTGTATGAGACATGCGCCCGTGTGTGTGCGTGCGATAGAAAAAATATGACCATTAGAAAGTATAGAACAAAGGAACCATGACTGTGCAAGTGAAGAACATGTCTGTGTAACTTTCCAAAAAGTCTCTAACGGCTCTCAAATTATCCCAACGACTATCTCTTTCCAATTCATATAAATTGGAGATGATTTGAAGACTGGAGTGTTAGAGAATTAAACCAAACACTCTTATTCTTTCATTCTCTAATTCTTCTCCAATTTCTCTCATAAAAACTATATTGTAATTCTTTAGAGAGAACCTTAGTGAGCTTAAGTGTTGTATCAGCCTTGAGAGGTAAAATTTTGTAAAATTTCCACAAAACCTTGGGCGCAATCCCTTGAAACTAATATGAGGTGTAATCCCTGTTAAAACTAAGTTAAGGGTGTAATCTCTTGTATCAAAACTAGTGTATGAAGGGTGAAATCCCTTGGATCAAAACTATTGTAATTTCGGGGTTGAAGTTAGTGGAAGGAAAATCTTCAAGCGAGGTTGCGTGAAGTAATGGGCGTAGGAGGTGTGGAGAAGCTTCGAACTATTCTAAATCGGCTGAACAATTTCTATCACTTACTCTCTTTAATTTGTGTTTATTTGCTTAGCCATTTATGTATATATATTTGTACATTTGAATTAGTAGAATAGGAAAAGTTTTAAAATTACAAAAGATTTCTAAATAACCTATTCACCCCCCCTCCTCCCCCTTTTAGGATATTTATCATCTAGTTTTGGGGTTTAACAAACAAAACCTTTAGGTTGTTCCATATAGATCTCCTCATCTAGTTCTCCATTTAGAAATATTGTTTTGACATCCATTTGATAAACATGTATATTATAAATTGATGTCAAAGCAAATATAATTCTAATAGAAGTAATTCTTGTTACAGGTGTATATGTATCAAAATAATTTATACCTTCATTTTGTCAAAAACTTTTAGCTACTAACCTAGCTTTATAAGTATGCAAAGTGCCATCAGTGTGGTACTTTCTTCGAAACACCCACTTACAACCTATAGGTTTTATAGCATAAGGCAAATCAATAAGTTCCCAAGTGTGGTTTGGCATTATTGAATCCATTTTTTCCTTAATGACATCTTTCCAAAAAATGCATCTTTAGAGGTTATATCTTCTTTATAAGTTTTAGAATCGTCCTTTACTTAAAGAACAATAGGAATTGTCCTTAAAAGGAAATTTGTTGAGAGTCAATCTCATCCAATCTAAAATTTTAGCTTTTTAGACTCTAATGCTTCTTCTTTGTTCACTATGTTGCTCACCAATTTATTGTGAACTAGGTTGCACCTTCTTATATGTCACTTCTAACATTGCTTCACTAGGTGAGAATTGAACTCTATTACCTGAGGATAATAGATGTTCAAAGAACTTCACATCTCTAAATTCAATAATAACATTTGACTCTAAATTTAGAAGTCTATAAGCTTTGCTAATTGAGGCATAGGCCACAAATGCACACTTGATCCCTCTAGGTCCTAACTTAGTCCTTTTTGAATTATTAATATTGCAATATGCAAGACACCCCCCACACTTTAAAATATCATATGTTGGGCTTTCTTCCCTTCTATAATTCATATAGAGAGATTTGATTATTTTTCATAGGAATTTTATTTAAAATATGACAAATAGTAAGAAGTGTTTCACCCCACAAATTAATGGCAATTCAGCATACAACAATAAAGCATTAACCATTTCAAAATAAGTCTTATTTTTTCTTTCAGCTAAACCATTTTGTTCAGGTGTACTTGAAACTAAACATTCATAAATTTTGCCATTTTATTCACAAAAACTATTAAATTCTTTAGGAAAGTATTTTCCTCCTCTATCACTTCTCAAAATTTTAATCCTTTTATTTAATTGATTTTTTACTTCAGTCTCTTTAATTTTAAATCCATTAAAAACCTCATCTTTGTGTTTTAACAAATACACATAAATATATCTAAAACAATTATCGATAAATGTTATAAAATATTTATTACCTCATCTAGTTAACAAACTATTTTTTAATAATAAAACCTATTTAACATAAGGATTATCAAATTATTCACCTATTTAGTACTATATCAAACCTTTAAAAATAATGAAATTAGGATTTAGTTAAATTTAAAAAATCAGAAATTCTCACTAAAGATAACCTAGGTGGTAAAACTATAACTTTCATATACAATAAATTATCATCTGAGAGTTAAAGAAAAAAAAAAAAAAAAAGGCAAAAATTAGAACCTAGAAGTTTCTTCAAATCTTGGGTAAGAAATTATATTTTAAACTAATATAAATAATCAAGGCTTGAGAAGAGATAAAAATATATAAATTTAGTAATTTTAATTAAAATAATTTATAATTCTTTATTTTAATAGCAAAAATGAATAGAATAATTCTTAAAAATATTTTTAAAGTATGGTGGAGGTGGATTTTAGCCCAGAAAGGAAAAAATTGGCATCCTACCCTTTTTGTTTTTGATTTTTTTAATATCAAACCTCAAAGATAAATCAAAAACTCAATCAATTAATATTTTGGCAGTAGTGATCTGGGAAAATCAAATAAAATTATATCACCAATCAATGTTCTGGAAAAAAAAAAAAAAGAAGGCAAAATAATAAGAATGACAAAACGCGCCAGATAGGGGTCGAACCTATGACCTTCTGCTTAGGAAACAGACGCTCTATCCACTGAGCTACAGGCGCCCTTGTTCCAAAGCTTTAAGATATTATTAATGTTAATAGTTTTTAGCTTGACCTTCCTTGTGTTCGTTTAAAATGTTTGTTTAATAATTGTTTTAACAATATTAAAGTATATATTTATTTTTGGTTATTAATTAAATTATCAAAACTAAGGGGATCTATATAATAATACTCACTGCACAAATATAGTAAAAAAAACAAGATAATACTCATTACACTATCATTTTTTAACCTTAACTAAAACCTAGTAATTTTTACTTATCTCCATAAGCAATTTCAACTAAGATTCACTTGAAATTTATAAAATCTGATAGTAAATAATCTTAATCCAAGTAAATAAGCAATTTATTACGTTGTTTTTTTTTTTTTCAAGAACGATGAGATATTAAAATCAGAATTTGGAAATTTCTTAGCGTAGGTGTTTTTTCTCTTAGTTATGCGTATGTCTACTTTTAATCTTCTTCTTTCAGAAATTTTTTATTATTGTTGTTTATTATTATCGTGAATTTGAATTAGGAGTATAGCATCAAGTTTGATTTATTCAAAAATGTTGTGAATTTGTTTAAAATTTGAAGAAAATATGAATAAGAAAAAGGATAGAAGTGATTTCCTATTATGTTTAAATCTGATACTAACATTGTTTTGGTCAATTCTCTATTTTTATTATAATTCTAAATTATAAGTATGATTTTTAACATTGTATATATGATTTTGAATTAAAGTTTATAAGTCTTGGGTAGGAGTAACGTATGAGTAAGTGCACCTACTATTTATGAGATAAGAGTAATTACACCACGTGCTTACAAGTCTAATATCGATATCATTTTTTCTTTAATTCTAAAATTTTAAAGTGAATATGAATTATAGGTATGATATTTAACATTTAATTTATTTTATTTCTCCATTTCCATTAAGGATAGATATGATTTTGAATTAGAATTGTGTGAAATTTTTTTTTTTTTTAAAAAAAAAAACTATGCTAGAAGTAATTTGGGTAAAGTTGGTGTGATCTAGGGGTAGGCACAGTTACACCTAGAAAACTAAAGTGCAATTTGTTTAAACTTGTGGTTTCAACTATATAGTTTATGTATGCAATTAAGGTAAAGGTCATTTGAGGGTGATTTTTGTTAACAGTCTTGTAGCTACGCATATATGGAAAAGAAAGGACTACGATCAAATTTCTCATCTGGTCAGGCTATCAAAGCTTAGTTAGTCATAAGCTAGATTGATATTATGCTATGTGCACCGGTAGTAATTAAACATCTAAGATGTTATTCAAATATGTTTTCACATGACATTTGAAATGTACAAAACCTTACTATGAGTATCTTTCTTGATACCATTGTTAGGGTTAATTCCTCGGTCTCATATTTGTTATATAATTATTATATTTACTTGGATGCTAATATTATTTGTAAATATATTATAATTATTAATGCGAGATATTTTAGTCATATTGATGCTGATACATTTAAATAAATAAATGACATGTCCTTAATATGGTACAACTATGATGATAGAATCAAATAACGAATTATGCTTTCCATATGTGTGCATTGGTAGCTATACTAAAACAAGTCTATAGTCCTAACATTTCCACAAAACCTTTGGGACACTAGTGATAGTAAATGGTGGTTTATCATAGTGTATGCAATTTCATCAAAAGATGACTATAGTTTACCTATATCGAGGTTTATTAGTACAATCTAGTCATACACATAGATGTATATTTTGGTGATCATATTTACTAGACTATCTCAATGAAGAAGATCCCATATAAAATGTGTCTCACTGTATGTATAAATCAATCCTCATAACTTGATAGGTACATATATCTTTTAATTTAAAATCTATTAAACTGTTTTGTATTAGAATTGATGTCGTTTGACATCATCACATATACCACCATAAATAGAGTGTTTTAAAGGTGAACGATTAATCATATTATGATCAATATAAAAACCATAGTAAATCGATATAGGATTTATCAGTCCTAAATATAAGAAGTGTGTCTCTATTGAGTATGTCTAGAACTACTAAGTCTATAATTATAGTTGGATTGGTCAGTTGTAAGACCCATTGTTGTATATACTATTGTAAATAAACTCTTATTTGATTTCCTTATAATATTTTATTATTTATTATTATTTCCTATAAGGGAGATTCTTATTAATATATGCAGTAAGAATCCTACACAAACTAACTGACTGAGAAACTATGCAAGCGAAAGCTTAAACACACAAATGTGCTATAATTAGAAATCTCAAATATGTATATAGACATATATACTGAAAATCACTATATAGAGAGAAAGTTCCCATAAGAGAGACTACTTACATGGCCATATAACAAAATCAAAATGTATGCATGAAAGCTATACAAGCATACAAGCCACTAGCATGCTTTCTAGTCAAAGCTTATTATTACCCTACAACTACAGTTTGCTTAATATTCATCAGCACCTATTTGACTAATATGCGTGGAAAGAAAACATAAAAAAGTAAGTGATAAATCACTCGGTAAGTATATCCTATCTTTTTCTACCACAAGTAATGTTCTGTTTTGTGAAATTTATGTATATTATGGTACTCCTAATACTTTACTTGATAAATCATATGAATATTTGATTCATGTCATGCTATGTATATTATGGTATGCACTTTTATGCTGAAAACATGTTCTTTGCCTTTTAGCCTAATTTTAAAAAATAACCTATCTGTATTGATCCAAAGATCTTAAAAAGAAAACATCTATGAAAATACTATAATTGAAAATCTGTCGTACTGATAGATTGATAAATTTAGAGATTTGACACCTTAGCCATGTGAGCTTTACTATCTTGACACTCAATCGAGAAAATTGAAAATTGATAACTGATGCACACTAGTGTATATCTCTAACTATAATTAACACTGGTTTCCTCTATAGTGAGCGTGTAACTCATAAGTGCCCTATAGTATTCATCCCTAAAATGATATCTAAAGCATTACATTTTCTATTTAAAAGCATGATTTTAGACCTTTAGATCCCATTTTGAAAAAAAATTACTAATCTACGTTATCATGTCATGAGATGTCTATGTTGTGTAGTTGATTATTATCTTGACTTATAATAATATTATGTGGATGCTATGTAGTGTTCTCGGTGTTCTATGCTTTATTCTATGTTTATCTATGAGTTTTCACATGCCGCACATGTGTGCATGCCTGGACATATAATCGTGCATAAGTTACACAATCATGTGCCTAGTCATGCATGAAACCATGCGAACTTCTATAAATTTTGCTAAGTTTCTAGCCTTTTGCATAAACACAATTGTGACCTTACTTAGATCTAGTTATGCACGTTTCGCATATATGATCATGGACCTTGTAGAGTAAAACTACATAGGCGTGCATCTAACAAGTGCACGGTTATGCGTTAGACTTTGTTTCAACAAAAACTTGGTTGAAACATGTAAAAACTAGACCTAAACTCAAATAATCACCACTCAAATCATTCCAACAACATTTCCTACTTAGAACACTTTTTAATCACACACTAATCTCATCAATAACACTAAACATCATAAGTTATACAAATAAAATCCTTTAAAGCACGTATATATAACCATACATACATAAATCAAATTTCTAAGCAACAAAACTCCATCATCACACTTTTTTTTCGTCATTTTCTCATTTAATCATGCGATTGAATCACAAGACATGTTGAAATCATCATCATAACTCAAATAAGCAGCAAACACATATAAAGAAAACGTAGGAAATAGGCAAATAAACACTAACCTCTTACCATGACTGACTATACTTCTCTTCATAGCAAAAACTATACTCCCTAACTTGATTTAAAACCTTTGGATACTGATCTTTTGTTCTAGGTTAGGATTCTCTGAAACTAGAAGGAAACTTTAGGTGAAAAATACTTTTGAAAATGGATAAGCATAACTTTAAGTATAGCAACCAAAACAGTAGGCATACACGATCGTGCGCCTAAGGGGTGCATGGTCATGCATAGTGAAAAAAAAAAAGAATTTTCCATATTCTTACATTTGCATGAAGGGTCTTTAAGAGAGACTCATACACATGTCACACCAACTCTAAAAATGACTATCTCATGTTTAAACTCTCTCAACTTTATTTTTATTATAAAATCTCACTTATAACCCCAAATTTTAGCCTCAAAACTAGGATGTTACATCGATGTCATATCCAATATCCTCGATGTTAATATATATGCATGCGAGAGTTTTTTAAGATAAACACACATTTATATCTCAACCTTGTGAGACACAATGATAAAAGAATCATATTATATGTCAACTATCAAGTTAATCGAGCTCAAGAGATGTTTGCTGATACTTTACTATTCAAACAGTCATGATTCTTTGCTAAAGGTTGCCTTTGATTTATGTTCAAATCTGACCTGGATTTAAGTATTATTGAGTAAGTAGGAAGCTTATGGGTCACAGGCATAAAAGAGTTGATAACTTAAAAGATGGAGAATCATTGTACTAGTATTTGTATTTGGGTGTTATTATGTATCACTTATTGATTCAATCCAAATCAAGTTGAGAAGTCATATTTTGCCATGCAATCGTGCATGTTACATATGCATTATTATACATCTAGATGGTTGATAGAATCTAGGCGTTTGGATAGAATATTCATTTGACTTGGTCAAATTAAGTATTGTTGACACATAATCATACAACATTATGCACAAATGTGTTTCTATTAGTTAATGCATAGATAGTGATGCCTTAAACAATGTGTCTTATCATATAATCCATTATGTGGTTCAAAGATAATGTGTAGAGTCCAAATATAGGGCATGACTATAAAACTTGAATACACAGGCATCCAAGAAGGTAGTATAATTGTGCATGTAATTGACATAACCATGTTTATTTCTATAAATAGGAATGTAATTCATTTTTCAATTGTTCATTCTTGTGTGCATTCCTTATTATCAAAAAAATTACCATACACTTATAAACACTTAGCATTCATATATCTTGTCCAAACAAATACACATCTGTATATACACTTTGAACTGGCATTCAAAACTATACAAATCTCATTCAAGCTGTTCTGTGCAAATATTACTCATATTAGAAGTCTGTAGACTACTAGGTAAGTGAACTGCAAGGTTATTAATAAAAGAATTTTTAAAGGTATATCACAGGTACGTTTTCTAATATAAACCTTATTTTTTTTTTTCAGTTTTTTTTTTTCATACATTTTGATAGATGTGATCTTACTCTAAAATTCTCAAACTTTGTGATGAGTTTTAAATTTCATTGCATCGGTGCCTTTCGAATGACTATAGAATTCTAACAACCATGAGTTCTAAGACTAGTCATTTAGGATGATAAGATCCTTTGAGATTCTACATATAAGATGTCATAATATAGTTGAAGATAGATATTGGGACACCACAAAATGATTCAGAGTAGGCATTTGGAGTGTTATAGAAAAATTTAGGATAAACATCAATGATATCAATAAATGATCCAATGTTAGACATATGAGATGTCAAGAAATTATAAATAGTAGTGGAACACTAGGACTTGAATGATTATACGTTGTGACCTAATATGTTACCAACTTATTGAGTTTTTTTCACTCTTACATTTTGTTTATATTGTTTTGTAGGTATGTAGGGTTAATAGCAAGCATGTAAGAGGGAGTTTAGCTGGTTAGCTTAGGATTTTGTATAAGGGTCAATGATTATGTGTTTAGTTTTATTTATGTATTCAAATATGGATATAGTTATGCATTATTTTAACTATTTTTTTTATATTCAGACACTTAAATGGATATTTTAGTATGCATTTTTGTTGCTATGGATTTAATTAGATGAGATGATATTTATGATTTCAATATACACCTTTTTGCACGTTATTTAAGTTATAATTATCATGTTTAAAATTTCATTGTAAATTACGCAATATCATGTAAAATTTCATTGTAAGTTAAGAAAGAAGTTTTATGTTAACATGTTTGACTAGATTTATACTCCTTTCTTGAATACGTATCTAGAGTGGAGTGTTACAAGTTCTTAATGTAAACCAAATTTACTTTCTTGGTAGTTATGCATACAATTTACCATTTCAACCCTTAAAACAAATCCAATTTATATTATTGACATTTTTGTTATATCATTTAACATTTCAACTTTAAAATGTTATAATCACATCCATATAACATTTTACATGATATAACTTTACCCTTGAAAAGTGCAAGTTACCCTTAAATAATCAATTTTCTCTATATGCTTTCTCTAAATGCTTGGGCTTATTTGCATGGCCTTTTAAGCTCATTGTAGTCTAGTTATGAGCTCAAAATCAATTTCTTGTAAAATATGTCTAAAAGCTCATCAACTTTAGTAAACATCTAACAATACATCATAGTTTCTAAACCATAATAAGACTAACTCTATTTAGAATCTTTTTCACAATCATAAGTGGCATGTAGTAAAATCCCTTTATTTTTCAATCCCGACTAAGGATGGTTCATGGTATGTCCAAATCTTAGCCTTAATCGTTTATCAAATTGTTAATTAATATATTTGAAATATGTCATCAAGAACAACCTTTTATGTGACTTTCTTAATACTTAGTTAGAGATTTTGGTTTCTAATATTTTTTGACATTCATATTGAAACTCAAAACAAATTATTTGGAGCTAATGAATTTCTTCTTGACTATCACTTGTTTCCATATATGAATAATTTATAACCAATCCAACTTAATGTGCACAACATTAAAAATCTCATAATTATATATCATATGAAACATATGTATATATATCAAATCCAATTGTGACATCTTTGATTTAAGGATCAATGGTGAACAAATATGATTCTATAACAGACCATTGACTACATTTTAAATGTTTATGTGATTCATCATAATCGGTCATATTAAAAAGTAGTTTACTAACCATTAGTCCACACTAATATTTGATGAGATGACTTTCATAGTCACCTACAATAATATCATCTCATGATAGTCAATGGAGACATTCATTATATCTATTGTATGATGTTATTGTCCAATGGGCATTATGTACTTAAGGGACGCTTTGATGATTAAATTTGTCGAAGATTTGTATTGTCGAACAAGTCACATGCATATCATATATTTAAAGAATAAATAAACAAAATTAAGCACAATACATATGTGCATCTAATATATTTAAAGAATAAATAAATAAATTAAGCATAATACATATGCGCATCTAAAACACTTTTTTTTTAATATTAATTATTTGTATAAGATGATATGTCTTAAAACTGACTAAACAATTAGTTCTGAGGGCATACACAAACACCTATAGTACATGTATGGAACTCAATCCCATAAGTTTTAAAAGTTTAATAACACCCATGAAAATATGTTTCCTCATGAAATTTTTAAGGATATGTTTTTATAAAAAAGGTTGTTACATTAAAGGCATCTGTGAGATTCTTTATATACTCGTCTACAGTAAGGTATACCCTTAACTGTGGTGCTATGACAATCTAATATGTTTGTTTGTATAGAAAGGGAGACTACATAGTTGTGTTATTCACGTGATCAGGGTGTCAAATCTTTGACTCAACCGCATTTGATCGACACAATCAAGTAAAGTTTTCAAAAAATGAATCTTTTTATGAAAATGCTTTCAACAAAGATTTAAAAAGATTTTTATCATGCATTGTATTCCATATCCCAAGTTTGGGTCCATAAGTGTACCTTAGATGATGAAGTTCATGTCGTAAGGGAATGTAAGTTACAAATATGGAAAGAATCAAAAGAGAAAAAGTATAGGACCTAGTGTTTCATACTTACTAAGTGATCATTACTCATTTTTTTTCTTTCATTATTTTACAGGAAACAAGTGATGATGGTGACTATAGAAAGGTAGGTCAGCATGGGTTGAACATGAAGGGATATGTTGTTTTATAAGTTATATTGATGTTATGAATGATTTATGCTTTGGTTTTGTACATTTTCCATATTATGAAGTTTATAACATATTAAAATTATTTCAATATATTTGAACCTTTTTTTCCTACAAGTTTATACCTAAGCATTTAATCATGCATATCTAGTCAAGTTAGTAGCTTCTCTCTTAGTTGGGGTAGTTTTTTTTTTTTGATATGGGCTATTACAATTATAAATTGTTGAAACATATAAAGGTTTGCTTAAGGTGTCATCGAGCCAGGTAGTGTTTGGATCAAACTCCAACTTGATTACCTTAAGGTAGAGCTTAAGTTCATCGAGTTACTAAAATCTCAATTTGAAGCCGAGACATGATTGACTAACTCAAGCTTAATTAACTTAAAATTTTAAATTTAAATCCCTTAATTTTCAAAATATTACATTTAACCCCCTAACTTATAATTTATTATATATATATATATATATATATATATATATATATATAGTCAAAAAACTTATTAATATTTTAAGAGTATAAGTATAAGATTTAAAACTATTTAAAACTTTTAGAAACTTATTAATATTTTACTCAAATCAAATAATGAACTTGCGATTTCACCAAATCAATCATCTTCACGCTGGAGCTCAACTTAAGAGCTAATCTCAACTCAATATTAGCATTAAACCCCAAAATGACTAAATTAATTTTAAAGGGGGTGAATAGGATTTTTGAACTTTTGTAAACTTAAGAACGTTTCACCTAAAAATCAATTTATACTTAAATCAACCAACACAAAGAATAAATTAGCCAAATGATATTAAGCAAATATTAGTCAATATGAAACATATAAAAGCAAATATAAAAGAAAGAGGAAAGAGAAAATGCTCAATCGGTTTTATAGTGGTTTAAAGCTTCTCTACAATCTTCCTACATCTACTCTTCCAAGCAATCTTGCTTAAAGTCTTTTCTTCACTATCTTCAAACCCAAAAAATATATTAATTTTGATACAAGGGATTATGCTCTTTTATATAATTATGATACAAGAGAATTTCACCCTTCAACTAGTTTTGATGGAAAAGATTGTGCCCTTTAACAATATAGCTGAAAGTAAAGAAAAGTTTGCCTTTAAAAGACTAATATAAAAATTTTGGTACAATGGAATTTCTCTCAAAATATATGGAATTGAAATCTAGATAGAGAAATAGTGGAGAAGAATAAAATGAAAGAAATATAGTTCTAAGGTTTGATTCTCTAACCCTCTCAAACTCAAATCAATTTTTTTTTTTAGAGTTGGAGAAAAAAGAGTCATTGTAGTAGATTTGAGAGTTGTTAGAACAAATCTAGATAGATGTATGGTCATGTGTCCTTTGTGTATAGTCGTGCTTCCATCAATAAATGCAATCCAATAGTTGAATTCTAAGTATCGTGCCAACCCAGTGTGCTCCACCCATACAATTGTGTGTCTTTATAACTTCAATGTTTTAGATTTCTACAAGGCTATATGATTTTACGCATGATACCTATCACAATTATCACACGACCAAGTATTTTTCTCTTATATAAGCATGTGAACTTTTCTATTGGGACATGCACCCAATAATGATTGTAATACACTTACATTATTGGATATATAAAGGATGTTTGATAGTACATCTTCATTTTTTGTGACACACAATCATGCGTTCAAAAATTACATGGTCATACATCTTGGGTTTTAGTTGCACGGATGTCTGTACAACTTAATCAATTCGTGTGTTTTTTTATAGGACACATACGATCATGCGACCAAAACACGCATGATTGTGTGTCTAGCCAAATCTATAATATATAAACTTTTGTCTTCGTCATCATTGATCAATACATATAAGGCAAAGTTAATTATTTTAACTTAAAATTTTCATCAAATTAAAACTCATAGGAGTCCAACAATTAGTTAAGCCAAGTCCAAGTTGATACAAATAAAAAACTGCAAGTTGCTCACAAGCTACTTAACTCGGTTAACATCCCTGGCAAGGTTTACTTAAAATTTGCCCTTTCTCAAATTTCAATTGCACTACTGTGTATATATAGTGGATATTGATAGTTGATTTAAAATTCCGATGACAATCCCTCCCCCGGGTCAGCCCTCGATAATGATATCATTGAAAATAATTATAATGGGTTGGTGTCCCAATCCCCATCTTGAATTTGGGGTACCAAATCCAGTCAAAAACTGGATAGTGAAAGTTGAATTAATTAATCAAAATAAGTTGAAGATTAATGTTTAATTTGTATTCTGTTTTTTGGCTCTTTTACTTCGAAAGAAATCAGCTAAACGCACTTGTCCAACTCAAGTGATGTTGGTGAGGTTGGTGGTTCAGTTCCCTTAGAATTCATTAACGGATTTAGTTCAACCACTTAATAACAAAACTAGTTTTCATAATCTTATAATATTATACTAACTTAATTGCTTGCATATGCATGCATGGCTGATATTTGGAGTCAAATAAAATTCTATCTTATCAATGCTGCACCCTCATTATAAATTGGTTGGAAACTCGTCACTCTAATCTAATTAATAATGCATCCTCTAAGTCACTGTGAATTTGAGTGTTGGTAATAAGGGTGACTTCATGTGAATGATACAAGTAATTAGTCAGGTAAACTAAATTTTAATCAATCATCTACCTTAACTAAAGCTTAATTATGTAAGAACAAGTACAAAAGACAATTAATTTATAATTAATAAGCGTAAGCTTACCATAGAGTTTAGATTGCTCAACAGCATTTGTCTTTAGAATGAAGCTACATCTCACCCTTCTTCATACATTTTTTTTTTTTTTTAAAATCTTGGCCAAATGATTATTTTCCAGTTAAGGTTTGACAAAATAATATATTCACACTCAATAATTTTGGAAAAAAAAAATTATCATCCATTTATTAAATTTGTTAACAAATTTTGTTAACTTTTTTTTATAAAATTACTAAAAAAAATAAAATACTCCGAAACTAAATAACTTTTTACTCTTAAAATTTTATTAAATAATTTTTGACTTTTATACATATTAATTTTAATTAAAATTAATAAAAAGATTATTTGTATAAATAAACAAGGGTGTTAATGACATATAACTATATGTTTGAGAGTAAATTATAATTTTTTAAATGTTTTTAAAAAAAATTAAAAGGGATTGCTTTTTTAAATTAAAAAAAAAAAAGCTTAAAAGTGTTTTTAAAATTTTAATATATTTCTCACTAATATTACACTTTTAAATAACATAATAAATTAGGGTACAAATACATATTACACCATACTATATTAAATATAAGATAAATATGATAACTTTTTAAATAAAATAAAAAAAGTATTTATTAATCAAGTATAAATTTAAAAAAAATAATATTTACATTTTAAATATATATTGTATTATAATATTTAGTTAAAACAACATAAATACCTTTTTTATTTTTTAAATTAATAATTAATTTTAAGTTATGGATAAAAATTAATTTTTTTAAATCTAACATATGATAAATAATTATTTCATTAAACATTGGTTGAGAAATAGTCCTCTTTAATTTGCCACACCATGCTTCATCATGGAATGCAATAAATACATGTACTAAAATGAGTAAAAAAAACTTTCAAAAAGTTTAAACTTTAAATTTGATCGGAACGAAATTCTAACTTATATTCAATGAAGAAATTAAAAAATATAGTCTGAAAAGTTTTGACGAATGAGCAGTCATGGTGCCCACTGGTCATACCAAACGGAAAATGAAAAAATGCCATCTAATAATGCTGAAGCCAAACTTTGAAATGGGTCATCTACAATTAAGTTGTTGACAGGAATTGAGCTGGGCGTCGTCGGCTGCGGCGGAAAGAAAAGAAACAGTAGTTATGTATAATTACGATCACTTCATTATGTGCGATGCTGTTGCTGCTGCATGCATGCGCTCATAATTCACGTCGAAAAAAGCAAAAACATACCACGTTTTCCAATCTTAATTACTGGGTTTCGCAAAGACTTGACAATGCGGGACCGAAATAATAAGCCTCTGCTCTCCCTACACCCTCCATTATTGCACCTCTCATGTGCTCTTCCAGTCAAAGTTCAGAGCTCAGAATTCTTCACAGACTGAATACTTTGTTGTAAATTATGACAGGTTCTTTCTTTTTTCATTTGAACAGGAACAAAATTATAAAAAAAACCCTTTTTTTAGTTGAAAATAGTTAGATTAAGATGGAATCCTTGACTTTGTTTTGTTTGATTTCTGTGGTGTTACGAGGATTAATTTTCCATATGAGCACGAAAACAAAAACAGGAATTTACCTTATAAACCCCAAAATAATTCCGGACCTTGGAGGCTGATCGCGGGCCGTACGGTCACGTCATAAAAGACACATGTTTATTGCCGGCAATAACAGCAAGAAAAAAGACAACAGTTGTGAAATTCCTAAAACCTCCCTCCATAAGACGTATTAGCTTTCCACAATCGTCTGTGACTTATTTAATGCCCCTGGCAGTCTATTTCAACCGTCAGTTACGGCAAAAATCACGAGCGCAAAAAATCTACGGCCGTAATCTTATAAAAGTGGGTTCTGTTGAAATACCAAGTGGGAAGTTAGTGATGAAGATGTATAAATATTCGAACGCTGGTTTTAGCTTGCTTTGTTAATCCATTTGCGATTATACCAATTCAAAGACTTGTTCTTTGTCTCACCTTGTCTATAATTAGTCTCTGTTTCAAAATGAAGAAAATCACGTAGAAGAAGACTACTTTTTTATCCAATACTATATATTTTGTTCTTCTTATTTGATTTCTGGCTTCTTCATTTCCGAGTTCTTTTTACAAGTTTAAAGGCTGAGAAACTCTTGGGTAATGGCTGTTGAAGGTATGTTTGATTGTTTGGAAGATGGGTTTCGCTCGTTTTTTTTTTTTTTTTTTCATTTAAGTAATTATTTTTGGGGGGGTTATGCAGAGACAGGAAGGAAGGTAGATGAAAACACAGAAATGGAACCGGGACATGAAATGCAAGAAAGGGAAGCGGCTTCACCAAGGGGGGTTTTAGAGATTCCTATTGTAGGCTCAGATTCGGATAATAGTAGCAGCAGTTGTGGCTCGACGGAGAAATTAACGCCTCAAGTATCGACGCCGGTAAATCGTGAGGGTGGTCACACGTCGCATTGGAGGAGCATGATTGAGGCGATTAAAAAGAAGTCGTCCAGGAGGTTCTCCGCCCTTCCTCTTTTAACAAACTATGATCGTACAGGGAAGAATCTATGGAAGAAATTGGCTCGGTATCACAACTTAAGTACTGACGATAGTCCTGATGTTGAAGCCTTCTCAGTTTCTAAACCTTCTTGGAGGAATTTTGAATATGAAGAACTTGCAGCTGCTACTGATAATTTCTGTCCTGGTGAGAAAATCAAAATTTTCGGCTTAGAACATTTTGACTTGAAGGGGATAAATTATTACTTCTTTTTTTTTTTTTTTTTTTTCCAATTTACTAGAAAATAAATTCAACACAAGATGACTATTCTGTGGTAAAGTCAATTGTTTGTGCGCTTGATCTGACCTGTAGCATACCACGTTATTTTTCTCTTAAACGACTGAATATTTATTGGTTATTTGACCAACCATCAACAAGTGATGAGCTCTGCCTTTCTGGGATTTTTCCAATCCTCTTACCCTTCCTATTCAATTTTCCTCTAGTATTGGCAATTGAATTTTCTTCTTATGAGGAACCCTTTTGATTATAATAGAATAAATTTGGAAGATTTGAATAGGAAACTGATTGTCTGTAAAATTTACCAAGTACATATAGTTTTTCTAGGTCTCTTATTGAATGCAGCAGGGATTCATTCAAATGTTGAAAACCATTTGTTTATACTGATTCAATTTGTACTATTTGGATAGCCTCTATCTGGTTGTGTTGGTTCTAATTAAACTATTTTGTAGATAACTTAATTGGGAAAGGGGGACACGCCGAAGTGTACAAAGGATGCTTATACGATGGACGGGTTGTAGCAGTGAAGAAGCTAATTAGAGAGAAAGAAGAAGAGGAAAGAGTGAGTGATTTCTTGTCAGAGCTTGGGATTATTGCACATATAAGCCACGAAAATGCAGCTCGATTGATCGGTTTCAGCACCGAGAATGGCTTACACCTTGTTCTTCAATATCTACCAAAGGGCAGCTTGGCTTCGGTGCTTTTTGGTAGTATTCATATATGAACCTCATGCTGTTTATTAACTGCTACTATGGCTTTCTGTTGAGTAAAGAAGAGGTAAAATTTTGTGATTTCAGGATGTTCTGCGCAGTGTATAGAATGGAAGATAAGGTTTAAGATAGCATTAGGGGTGGCAGATGGACTGAAGTATCTCCATCACGACTGTCCCAGGCGTGTCATTCACAGAGACATAAAAGCCTCTAATATTTTACTCACTGATGACTTTGATGCTCAGGTTAGTCCATTTTTTCAACCACCAATTTCGAACTCTATTCTAGTAATTTTTGTTTTTATATCTGCATAACCTACTCATTTTTATGCTATCAAGCAGATTTCTGATTTTGGACTGGCTAAATGGCTTCCAGAAAATTGGCCTCACCATGTTGTCTTTCCAATCGAAGGAACATTCGGGTTAGTGCCTGAAACTTCGATACTGTTATTAACATCTACTTTTTCCAGGATTATGATTATTGTACTTAACACTGTTTTCAATTGGATGGCAGTTATTTGGCTCCAGAGTATTTTATGCATGGAATTGTTGATGAAAAAACTGATGTATTTGCTTTTGGGGTCTTATTACTGGAGCTGATAACAGGTCGTCGTGCTGTAGATTCATCCCGACAAAGCCTTGTGATATGGGTAAGAAACACATAAATGAAGAATTTAATATATTCTGTTCAAAGTTCTGTCACTCTGTTTTGATTATTCAACGCCATCTTTATAAGAAAGCAACAGACACTGCTAGTCCTTTCTAAATGCAGGCAAAACCACTTCTTGACTTGAATAATGTTAAAGAATTAGCTGATCCACGGCTGGGAGAAGAATATGATCCTGCAGAAATGAAACGAGCAATGCTGGCAGCCTCTATGTGCATTCACCATATGTCTATAAAACGTCCACACATGAATCAGGTATAAATAACAAATTATTCATTATTGATATGAAAATGTTCTTGAGGTGTTTTAGATCAATATGAATATGTAAATGCAGGTAGTATTGATATTGAGAGGTGAGGATAAGCCATCAGAGTTGAAGCCAAAGGCAAGTTCAAGAAGTTCAGTTGTTTTTGACGGTTGTGATTTGCAGGATTACACTTGTGCTAGTTATCTCCACGAAATCAATCGTCATATGCAGCTTGTAATGGAATAACCAAATTTTATGTATGTGTTATTGCTAAAGGTTTGCAAGCTCAAATCAAATATTAATGGTTCGTTTTTCACTTAAAGATTCTTACATATTATGTACATGACTAATCTAACAGGAATCCAGAGAGTCCAGTCCGATGAATCATGGTAGAATAATTTTTACAAGAACATTTCACCGTAATATTCAGTGTAATATCATAAGAACAAATAGAAACAATTCAAAACTAAGTCCTGTGACCGTGGGAGTTCGATAAAGGAAATGAACAACACAGATAGACAACTCAACCAACACAGGATCTTACAGTATTCATAATTTTACAGCAGGTAAATCGATGCCCATTCAAAAAGTCGAGAAGTAACAAGTTACTTACAAAAACCAGCCTCCTACTTGTATTACTAGAACCATGGCATCAAATAAAACAACTATAATGTTTTTCTTGCTGCTACTTCAAAGGTTACGAGCTTCGTATGGGGCAAGACAGTGTACCAGTCAGCTGGAAGTATATGCTGATAAACAAAGTAAACGAAAACTGCTGCTATTGTTAGCTGAATTCCATCTATGGTGGAGTCAAGTTCTTAATAAGATTGGGGGTGAGACCAGAAATAGATCTCTGATGGTTGCGGCAAGAAGGCCATGGGGGTTGCCAAGGGTGTGGCGGAGCTATGAGAGTTGGCTATGCCAAAGTTGGCGGTTTGGAAGTTTTGGAAGAAGTTCTGCTGATCAAATGGGATTCCGCAAGGGATTGGATTTGTTGGATGAAGAGGAGCAAAGTTTATACTGCTGCTACACTGTGGTTGCAGATCCCGGTTCCGAGTCAGTGTGTGCTCAGTTTCAAGTGAGAGCTTCGTGCGCTTAGAAGAACTGCCTATTGCAAGAGTGCTCTGCAAAATAGCATCAATATCATATCGGCTCATCTCAAAATTGGTCACAGCATTTGCACCACGAAACTTGATAGCTGCTATATCATATGCTTCTGCTGCCTCCTCTTCAGTTGCTGCCACCATTTACAATGTTGGATTGATTATTACTTGAAAAAATGGTACCATGAATAATGTATCCTATGCAACAGATTAGAATAAAAGTAGAAAAGACGATAAATTATGAGTTCTAATGGCAATCCTGCAAAGCTGGCGCTTCCTATGCTCAAGGAAATGTTAAAAAGACTGATTAAATAGTTAAGTTTTTTACTTTCGCTAATCAACTCATTAAGAAATATAACTAGGTACAGACAGCATGAAAAGTCAATGAGACTGAGTTTATGGTCTTCAGAAAAACCAGAGTATATGCTTCACGCAGCATGCACTTACCAAATGTCCCAAGGTACAAGTCTTTGTTTCCAGCAACACGGCCAATCCTTGCTTGCCAACGACCCTGCTGATGGTGCCTGCAGAATATTGAAATACAACCATACTTCAACACAGGTTCATTCATATTGCAATAAGTTTATGAAAACAAATATTTGAAATGGAATAAATTTATGATTCAATTGAAATAGACAACTGCACAAACCTTGTAACACCCCGGTATATGGAGGCTCCCCTCGAAAAACCGCTGCTCTTCCTATCAATTTGCAGGAAAAATACTTAACAAACTGCTAACAAAATCGAAGTGAAATAATTTAGGGAGGGCTTTATATACCTCCTTAAAGAGGCAATAAATTCCTGCTTGGTCACATTTTTCATCTCCTCCAGCTCTTTCGTGTAATTTGATACCTACAGGGACAAACGCCAAGTTCAGAAAGTTTATGCTCTAAACTTCGGATGTTTTCATGCAAAAGCTATAGCCTCAATAAGTTGAACGCAAGTTTTAAAAATAAAACAATGCATTTATAATTACGGGGAAATTGGTGGTTGCTGTACGGCCCCAATATTTCAAAGCTGCCAAATCATATGCCCTAGCTGCCTTATCTTCGATGTCATATCCACCTTATGAATTACATAATTCAATCATAATTGCAATTAGATTAAGCCAATCTCAATGAAAATCCTCTAACAAATGCCTAAAAACAGGAGAAAAAATGGTATCTTACCCAGGTACACTGCAGGTCAGAATAAAATGTTGAGTGTCACCATGATACCCACAATTCCACATTTCATGCACGAAAAAAGCATAGGAAGGAAATCAACATTAGACAATAGGCTGGTAAAAAATTTCTGCCTGGAAATTCTTTTCGAAGCAAGGCCAAAACAAAATAAAGGAAAAACCCAAATGAATACCATATGATAGCCCAAGTAAGCGCAGAATATAGACAATGCAATATCATATCATCATTCTTAAGGAAACAAGTTGAAGCACATTCCAAACTAACTGTTTTGCCATGGCAATAAAGAAATAAAAATGTTCCACTGTGTTTGATTAAATTCAAACCAAAAGTGTGTTTCAGAGTGGGTGCTCTGGTCAAAACCCAGTGCGTCTGGAGGGTCTGAAAGCAAAAGTTTAAGCTTTAACTCAGTAGAGAGATCAGACTTATTATTCAGGGTTCAGAAGCATTGGTGTGTGTGCGGTAGGAGAGAGTCGTGTCCATCAAAAACTTTCTGCAACGTTTAAAGGGCCCAGTCTAGAGAAGAGAATGAACAAAATGGCGGCACATTCTGATCAAATCAATCACAACATATGAATTAAAAAAACAAAAACCTAGATGTACAGAAAATATTACGAAAAGTACACGTTGGTTGATATACCATTACTAAACAAATCATCATAAAATACTTCTGATTCAATTAGCCGAGTCTCAGAAATTCCTCGTTAAATTTCCTTTCAAGCTCAGAGTATATCCGACAAATATCTGTACATGACACACATTTCTACATACACCTAATATACTTCAAATGGAATACAATATTTTCAAAGACAACCAAAAGAGAAAGAGAAACTGAGAAAAATAAGTACCCTGACGCCCTTTTCTCGCCTGACCCTCCCTTCTACAGCTGTTATCCCAAAGATGCGCTTCATATCTGCCAGTCCACCTGTGCCTGAAATCAAACCCACATTAAAAAAAAAACAAAACGAACTTTAGAAATGTGGTGTTAATAAAAATATAAACTAACCCAATAATGTTTCAGTTAAGAATCCCAAGAACTAACGAATTTCATGCTAAAAATAATGTATAATTAGTACTGTACCTAGTGACTCCTCTGTAAATCGAAGTCCTTTGACCAAAAGTATCAGCTACCTTTCTAGTTGAATCAGAATCAACTGAAACAATTGCCTTCTCATTAGAGCAGTTCTTGATATTGGTATCAGTACTATTGTTATTATTACTTTCAACTCCCAGAGACAATCCGCCATTAGGATAGTTATTGAAGCCCAACTCGCTCCCAGTGGACTCGACAGAGTGAGTCATGAACTCGGCAACAGCAAGCTGAGTCGTAGTTCTACCCATAGAAGTTGAGTCGTCAACTTCTGATCCCGAGTTAGCCGGAAAGGCTTGATACCCAGCAATTACTTTGAGATCTTGATGATCGTTAAAAAAAGCAGAGGCCGAACTTTGATCATAGATGTGAGTCAAGGACGAGTCCTGGGTTTCATTTTGGCTGTGAACTATTGACGATGAGTCGCCAAAAAAGTCCTCCAGTTTTGGTACTGGGTGAGTCTCGTTTTTCAGATGGATATTATAGGTTGGTATGAGGGTTGAATCCACCATGCTTGTTGGTACAAATTCTTGAACTTCAGCGTTCTCGTTCTCAGAAAACAACACTTGAGATTTAGCGGTTGCCCACCCTACAAAAAATTGTCAAAAGAATGATTATTATAAAGCACAAGCCAGAAAAATGATGGAGCTAGATATGTTCACCATTAACATGTCTGTTTGGTTGCCGAGAAAATGTATGAAATGGCAGAAAAAAAATAAAACAAGTTAGTTCTCGTTTTCTACTCGAGGACTAGTTAAAGAGTACTTCAACTTCTACTAATGAAAAAAAAATGGATTGAAAGAAGAAAACTGGTTTTTTTTTTCCCCTAGTAAACAGATAGGATGACTAGGGATATTCTAAGATTTCCTTTTAGCGCTAGATTTGGGTCGGCAGCTCTAACATAAGCTATCAAAAAGGACTAATGGGGAAGAAAACGACCAGGTATTGATCACCATGAAGATATTCAACCAAAAAAAAAAATATATATTCATAGAAAGCAGCAATTTCGAAAGTTCTAATAAAGAATGGAACTTGAATATACCATTGGCATAGAAGTTATCGATGAAGTAGTGAGGCGCAGGTGAGGAACCGTCATGGTTTAAAAACTGCGAGTCAGATGATGATGATGACCTCAACATCTCCATTGGAGATAGTGAAAACGAAAGCCAGTTAGTCACCGGAGCCATCAAGTATATATACACATATAATATTTATATATACAATTGCATACACACTCTTGTTTGATTTTCCTCTCTCCGAAATCTGAATAAACCACCCAATAAAAACAAAAAACTTCTTAGCAAAAAAAACAAAACACTAAAAAACCGCACCCACTCAAATGCAGAACTGCAACTTACCTTCAAAAAAAAAAAAATTACGTTACTTAATCAAAGCAGCCCGACTCGCAAACACTATTCGATAATCACGAAGCTTCGGCGGTTAATGAGTTAGCTGTTACGTGTCATTATCGCAAGAATTAGAGGTTGAAGGCAGTGAAGAAAGAAGAAGTAGAAGAAGGCACAAACACAATGCATGCAAGAGAGAGAAGTTAAATGGGGTAAAGTTAGAGTGAAAGAGCAATCCGAGAGAAGAAAAGAACCAAATCCAGTTGGGTTATAATGAGAAGAGATATAAGCGGTTTCAGAGCTAACCGGCGTAAAACCAGAGAGGTTTTCTTTGGGGGGGAAAGGAAAGAGATAAATAATAATAAAAATGAAAATAATAAAGAAAGGGAAGTAGGGGGGTTGTATGACTTTTAGCTCTGCGCAGAAGAAAATTTGTCTGAAACAACGTTGCGAAAGATCCGGGGTGGTGGAAATTAGAGAATTGGTTAGGGTTTTAACAACATTTTGATTTTTTTTCCCTATTGTTTTGTCTGTTATTCGAACAAAGTGATTTTTAATCACACACTTGTCCTACATGCAGCTTTCCACTTTTCATACTACTGCCTCATCCTATCTCAGTTCCCTGTTTGTTTTCCCTTGCGAAAGCTTTTAAAAAAAATGATTTCTTTTTACATATTTAAATATTTATAGCTGTTTTGGTTGGAACAGATGTAGTCGTTTTAAACAATTTCTTCAAAGAATTAATGGACACTTTAGAACTCATCACATCGACTGGTCTCAGTCTGAGTCTGATTGACCATCAAATCAAGTAAAAAGAAAAGCCAAAGCTGAAGAGAAGAGGCCATATTATTATCCACTAACAGTGAAAAAAACAGTTAAAAAGCAAACCAGCCGGTGAAAACACTTCACTCTGATCAAATCAACAGTAAAAGTAACATTAAATCTCAGTACAGCCCTACTCTGTAACTTACTTTTCCCTTGAGCGTTTACAAGGTAATCGATTTGCTTGTTGAAGTATTTTATTTATAGCCTCTGGAGCTTGTACAGATTTCGCTCCTTGAGAGCAAGTGATCTCCCTCTCAAAGCCAATAAGATTCTGTAAAGATGACTGCAAGACCTTCCTGTACATGTGTTGCTGTAATAATTTGAAACAAATTAACATGCAAGTCACAAAATTACCCCCACACCTATAATAAAAGGGAAAACACTGAAATTTACAGGAAAATTGATGAACAAATATAATATAATATATATATATATATATATATATATATATATATGTGTGTGTCGTGGCATTTGATATTAGTTGTGAACAGAGAAAGGCAAGGACAAACGGGCTAATTTGGGACCCCCCATATAATTATGGCAATACTTTGGATGCATCTCTCTGCCTTATTCTGATAATTTGGACAGAAGAATATGAAAACGAATACATACTAAGCGATTACATGCATCAAGAGAACCACGTAGAGTTTGGGCGTTCGTTGGAAACTCGGCAGCACCAGGTGGCGCAAGCGATCAAGTGGGTTTTTCGTTTTGACGTTTTTGTTTGTTATTGTTTCTGATTCCGGCCTTGATGATATTATGTTTGCATGAGAGACGTGGCCTCTAGTTGACCCTACTTGTTCATGTCCACGTGGATTGTGGGAAGTTATACATTCAAAACTCATTTTTAATCAAACTTGCAAACTTAACGCTTAAGAAGTGATTAGGTATTAGTTAATGGTAGCTATTCAACTAATAGATAGGGCATCATCAATATGCAAGTTGGTGTAAACAAAAGATATTCTTGTTCAAAAATAGTAAACAAATAAGAATTGATAATTATCATAATTTTTATATTTGTTTTGACATTAAATAATAATTATTTATTATCATGAAACCAATTTTTATATTTTTAATCGTTTCAATTAAAAGGTAATTATTCCTCTACTATTTGAAAGCACACATTCATTCAATGATGATAGTACTAATCAAGATTCATAATATTACATTTTACATATTTAGTTATACATATAACTCTATTTCTCTTCTTATAAATTCAAAGAATATACAAAGACTCAAGACATCAATCAAGCATTCATAACTTTTAGCACTTTCGTTATAATTCTAATATTATTCTCTCAAAATCGATAAAGACATAACCTTAAACATAGACTCTTGATTCATTAGTTGAACCGTGTTAACAATCTTGTTGTGTCTTTGATTTATTACATTAAATCTAATCATTATTCAACGTACTAATTATCAATGTCAATCTCATCACCAACAATTAGGCACTAGAAGGACAACCGTTGAAAAAGCTTTTCTATTTTATAGTAGAAAACATGTTCTTTTTCAATTTTTTTATCATAAAAAACTTTTATCAAATGGTTTGTCATGGAAGAAGGACTAGATCAACAATCGCCAATCTCAAGCTACCAGGAGTAGTCCAGTCACAATTCCCCACTTTTGAGGCCACTCAACCTTATTCCTAAAGAATAGACTACATCAGTCACTGAGGAGTATCAGCCCATGGCCTTAAGGTGGCAACACAACTAGTTGATCTAATTAACATTGTCCATTTGTTGCTTCAACAATTGGACAATCCTACTCTAGCAACACAAATAAGGGTACTAGTCCCCTGATAGTATTCAACTAGCTCGAGGTCTCAAGCCTCTAACATGATTACCGCATTTCTCTCCCTAGAAACAACATTAAATTGCCTATAAGAAGAAGGGTTTGTCCCATGTTCAACATGGAAAAAATGAAATTCACACAACAAACGTATCATGTCTCATTATAGAGTTAACATACAACATGCAACCTTGAACTAACATTATAACAACGTTGCCTTAAGTGATATAGCCTTTAACTCATATCATAACAGGGAAAACTATCAGTGTGTCAAGCATGTCACTTGCTTACATGGTGTCAGCCCTTGACGTGTTCAAAATAACTGACATCAATAACTAGCTATCAAACTTGAACTTATATAATGAGAGAGCCAACCAACAACATGCGAAATATAATCTATAAGTCCATGATGGCGATCTATTGGGAAAAATAGGTAACAAAAACATTTTTTGAATTTTACAAAATGTTTCAGAATCATAACGTATGATATTTTATACAATATTTAATTTTATAATCATAAATACCTTGAATCCATGCAACTAGTAAGTAAAATCTAATGATGAACGAAGATACTAAACATTATCAAGGAAAGAGTTTCAACCAACTAATCTTCTATGCTAGTTCACTTTTTATGATTTGAAGAATGCATGAGCATTCTTAATATATTTCTTATGGCACTCTCTCACAATAAAATAATTTAAAAAATGGATTTTTCTTAATCAATTTTACTTATGATGTTGCAAAAGCACTAAGTAATTTTAACCTACCTAGATTCTATTAAAATTGTTGTTCATTATTATAGAGTAAACAAAGGTCATTCTATCAACAGATTTTTCAAACCAACTAATTATCTACTAATGTTATAAGGGGTTTTCAAGTAATGAAACTATAAACACTTGATTTTGATCCAGTAGAGTTTTTTATTTTTTATTTTTTATGATGATAGTCAACAAATCTTTATACAAGACTTTCAAATGGATAAATTGAGCCTTGAGGATTGTGAAGGAAGGATTGAACTTGGTGAGTGCACATAAACCTAAGCCTTAGAGCCCCTAGAACACCTATTAGGCCTAATTCCCTTGAAAATGGTCTTAGGGCTGAGTTTGGGCTTGTTTAAGGCTTATTTGATGTTGATTGCAAACACCTTTTGGCTTTGTCCACAAATACTTACTTTATGCGTGCCTGTGGATGGACGTGCTTGTCATTTCCATGCCCACAGATAGTGGATAGACAACCACAAACATCTATTAGGTATCCACGTATGAATCTACCCATATGATTAAACATTTTCTTCTTGTCGATAATTATGGAGATGAAGGACATTCCTAGTAGGAGACTAATACCTAGAGTTTACTCAACCTTATATAAAGGGCTAGGTCTTCCCAGTTAATAGGGGAGGTAACCTAAGAACATCTTAAGAAAACCTTGAGAGAAAAAATTGTTGAGAGAATAAATAACTTGAGTTTCTTGAAAAACATTTAAGGGTTATTCTTAATAAAATTAATGTGTTTCATACGCTCCTAGCTAATGAAAGAAGACTAAACACACTTTTGCAAACCAAGATTTAAGCAAAGTGCTCAGAAATACCAAGGATAGAAGCTATAGGAGCAATTAAGATAATTATATGGGAGTTTAACCCATGCAAGCAGTATGTGTTCAAGCTTTTCAATTTCAATACATGGTACTCCAAAGAAGCAAAGTTCATAAAATGACTACTTAAAAAGTTCAAATAGAAGGAAAGAAACCATGCCAAGCAAAATAGAGGAGAAAAAGTAAAAGGAAGAAAGCATTAAAAACTATCTTTAAGCATGCCATTACGGCTATATGGTTAGTCTTTATGAAGACCAACTTCTACCTTGGGCAATCATTCACGACATTACAACACCCTGAATATTATTGTAATGCCCAACCTTAAATCTGCTTATGTAGCGACCCCCGCCCCAGGTTACTGTGCGCTGCAGAAATTACTGTTCATATAATAATAAAATATTCCTGAGACGGGGACCTCTACAGAAAAACTGCTGTTGAAATAAAATTTTCTTTTTTTCAAAGAAGCTAATAACATAATTTACTGCGAAAGTAAATTAAATGTAAGCGTGTAAAATCCCAGGCTACTCATGTATAAAAATAAACTGTCATACAGTGTATACTAATATGTAATACACACATATACATGAGAAAACTAAAGCATGCGAGCCAACATGCTATCTGCTGCTGCCGAGCCACATCCCCAAAATCTCGCAGCGGTCTCGCTCCAGCTCAGCCTCGAACTACTGACCTGCAAAGGACACAGGGAAAGGAGTGAGTGACAAGTCACTCAGCAAGAGTTTCCAAGTACTACGCTCGCAGGTCAAACAACTCACTGACTACGTGACTCGTCACGTAGAAGGTTCTGCTAGACAGTTTGCTTATTCTGAATTCTGTTATGTTTCTGTTCTGATACTGTTCTGTTTCTTATCTGTTTCTCATGAGATGCTGTACATGACAATGAAATGTATATGCTGATGTCATGTATGCTGAAAACTGTAAAAACTTGCCCTCAGGCTTGTTTTTCTGAAAAACTGTCTTTTCTGAAAACTCTTTCTGATATTAAAAATGTGATCCGAAGATCTTGAAAATATACATATATTATATATTGAAATCTGTATCAGAAAGTACTGAAAATCTCAGAAATATCTGAAAATATCTACTATGCTGGCCAGACTGATGAATACAGGGATTCGGCACCCTGGCCGTGTGAGTTCAAATTCTAATGAATCTACTGATGCACAACCAGCACTCTCTATTGAGCTTGGTCAGTGACCATGTCCTCTGGTGGACGCTGGTTTCCCTCTCTAGCGGGTGTGCGAACTCACAGGCGCCCCCTCGTATTCACCCTTATCTGATATATGAAAAAATCATATATGTATAACTGAAAATCATGCTGTTGGATCCTTGGATCCAGTCTGAAAATATCTGATATGGCATGTTGTGCTAATGCTGATAATCATGCATGAAATGCTGATTTATTAGCTGATTACTGAGTTTTGTGTGCTTAGAAATGGCTTAGAGTGGCTTAAATCTCTTTTAAATTTCATTTCTGCTGATTTCTACTGTGCACTGGCGTGTATTATGGCGTGCACGGGCGTGCGGCAAGACACACGGGACCGTGTGCCTGCCGTGTCCCTAGGCGTGCGTGATTCTGGAATAATTTCATGCAAACTAGGCAAGGCACACAGGCGTGTGTACTCAGGCACACGGGCGTGTGACTGCCTTCTCTTCTTCTCATGTTCAGCAACACGAGCGTGTGGAATTAGGGGAGAAAGCACACGGGCGTGTGTCACTCGGGCACACGGGCGTGTGTCTGGGTTTTCAGACGCACACGGGCAGCATGCACGGTCGTGTCCCATACAGAAAAGAGGATGCACGGGCGTGCCTCCGGGACACACGGTCGTGTGCTCGACCCAGAAACTGCAGAAAACGTCTGGAAATCCAGAAATTCCCACACCAGCACTTCCACACTCCAAATCATCAAACATACACAAACTTTACTGCTACTAACATGCCCATAAACATCATATCATCATCTCAACACGCCAAATAACATAAATAAACATATATCTCATGTATATGAGCATATATACACATAAATCATGGAAACCACTCAATCATCAATCATGCATCATCTCACAGCTCAAACATGCTGGAAATAACTCATTCAAGCCCACATCAAGTTCACATAAGCTGGAAGCAGCCAAACAGGCTCTGAAAACGGCGAGAGAAGTAAGGAAAACACTTATCTCGCGCCATGGAAGCTCTATCTCTCTCCCTGGAAGACTCTGGATCTCTAATCTGAAGCTGAGCTGCTGGGGGATCTCTCTCTGGAACTCTAGGGTTCACTGGAGCTGAGGAAGAAGAAGAGAAAAGCTGAAAATTAAGCTGGGAACTGGAAATCTGCGCAACTGAAAAGAAATAAACTAATACACAGCTAAAAGGGCAGACACACGGTCGTGTGTCCTAGGCACACGGTCGTGTGTAGTGGAAAATAGCCATTTCCACCCCCACATGCGCAGAAACTACAACTAAGCCCCAAAGGACTTCTAAATAACTCTTCTACCCCCCTGAAACTCTCTAAAATGACAAATACACCCCTTGGGTCATTACAGCTTACATCTCTAAGGCTATCAAGCAATCACACTTCACTCTAAATCTTCTTCATCAACTGTAATGAAGTCCCCCATGTCCTAGTTGTCCATTAACATCATTTAGAAGCACATATATTCAATTTAAGGATAATTAATCTAATTGAATGCCAGCACAAAGGCATTACAATTCAAAGAGAGTTAAATAGATTGTGTGTTGGATGCATACACCTGGTGATGTTTTGTTTATGCTTATATTTAATCATGAATTATAATTAGTTTTATGTTAGTTAAGTATTAGGTCTTTTTAATCATTTCTTTTGTTATATTTTACACATGAAACTTGTAATACCATCCAAGTGAACTAAGGTTTAGCAAAAGTAGCGATAGTTTATAACTTGGCTATATAACAGTAACTTTTATCACTTGTAAGGGGATTTCTGATGGATAAAGCATTGAAAGCTTTTGCTTTGCTTGTTCTTAAAGCTTTCTTAGCTCTTGTGAACTTTTATCTTTCCTTTGTCCAATCTTTTTGTAAAAGAAGAATGAGTGGATAATCAAAGTTGTGAACTAAAGGATCAAGTTAATGGATTTTGATCCTTTAAGCTTGAAAGCATTTCTTGTGTTTTAATTTTCAATTAAGTTATTAATTTGTGTGTTATGTGATTTGAACCTCAACTTCCTTATACCTTTCTTTGAAAGTGGTGAATCTTATGTTGAATCACCATAGCCCACATATAGATCTTGATATAGTCAATCACTACTATTATGGTAACCTTTATTATGGTAGCACATTAAATAACGTCAAACTACATCAATCTTTACATGAAGTAGTTTAATAATTCTCAGATTGAAGGATTACATGTACTTTTGTCAATTAAAGAGGATACATTCCACAAACATTGAAGCAATCATCTATGTGAAATCCTTTTAATAGGTCATATCTAATGAACATGGTCAACCCAAAACATGCATCTATGTGTTACATCAAACTACAACTAACAACTTTAACATGTATAAACTATCACCACCCCACAATAGAGTATTTAACATTATGATAGTCCTACATTCATTACCTTGACTTGTGTAAACAGTTTCTAAAATAACCACTTGAATAAGTTTATAGAAAAAGCATGATCAAACAATAATATAATTCCTTAACTCTGTTCAACCATTTTAAAAGTGCTTATCTCAGTATTCGAGCACTTAGAGATAAAGAGTGCCACTTATATTATGTGTATATGATATGATAAATGAAACGACAACATCAAGAGGATTACGTTTAAAGCATCTACCTTAATAAGTGATTATTTATCTGTTAAATTTAAAAATCATAATTCTGTTGCCTTATAGACATTTTGAACCCATATAGGTTTCCTAACAACCCTATCATAGTAAAACCTTTCTACACTAACACATTATGATGAAAAGATAACATTCACATCAACTAGCAAGTTAATTTTCTAAGGTTGAGAAAAAATAAGAAAAGGTTTTGCCCTATGAGGACTTTAAGTAATATGTATCATATTAACAATTAGGGAATGTTTCTTCCCCACTATTTGAATGTTGGAAGAAGGAATTTGGGAAAGAGGCTTGTGAAAGGATTTATACCACCAAAACTATGACAAGTGCCTACTCTCACTCTCATGCTTAATTAATCAAATGAGTTATAAGGTGGATATGCAATGTAGCATCCTAGATCTGAAAGCCTTTTCGGTTAGAGTTTCGGGGTTAGAATTGAGATTCAGAGAGAGATTGGGAGTCTGGTTAAGTTCAGGGGTGAGTTGGTAAGTTTTCGAAGCCATGCGACTTCCGTTGGAATCCTTTCGAAAGGATTCGATTAGGCGAGTGAGCAGGAAATGAATTAAGTTCATTTTCCCTGGTGCACGCCCGTGCAGCATTGGTGCACGCCCGTGCGTGGCATGGTATTTAAGCGAGAGCCGAGAGAAATGTCATTTCTTTTCTCACCCAAGTTTCTTTTAGCCATTTTCTCTCTTCAATTTCAGCTCCTCCTGTTCCTAGAGAGGGAATCCAGCTGCAAGAAGCTCCCAATCCGATTAGAGAGCCAAGAGATTAGTGATTTCAAGCTTGATTTCAAAGCATGGAGAGAGGTAAGTGTTTCCTTACCTTTTCTTGAGTTTTCCTGGCTTGCTTTGTGCCTTTTGCTGCCATGGATGAATTATATGCATGTTGATGAATGTTTGGGATGCTTTTATGGCCTTGCATGTCGAGTTTGATAGCAAATTCTCACCTTTGAAGCATGCATGTGTATATGTATGGCTTTAGTGAGAGAAATAAGATGTTTGCATGGTAGATTCCATGATTGATGATGCATGTGCAGGTTGAGGCTTGAATTGTGTTAATTTGGATGTTGAGAACATGTACTTGAAGTGTGATTGTAATTGGATGTGTTTTGGTTGGCCATTTCATGCATTTTTCGAGCGGTGCTTTGTTGAAGAACCAGACGCACGACCGTGCGCTAGTATGGCACGGCCGTGAGCCTGTGTTTCTCCAGATGCACGCCCGGGTGCACGACTCATGCACGGCCAGAAAATGTACATGCACGCCCGTGTGTTCGCATACGCACGCCCGTGCGTAGGCATTTTCAGTGAAGATGAATAGTGAATTCCAGTAGCTTGCACGACCAGGCGCACGACCAGCACGGTCCCGTGCGTCAGGGTGCACGCCCGTACACGTTTTATGCACGCCCGTGCATCAGCAGAATTTCAGAAAAATGATTATTAAATGAGAAATTAAGCATGCGAATTCAGAATAAAGGCTAATTGGCTTCAGATAAGCATCAGATGAGCATGTAATCAGTTAATAAACTGCATGTGCATATCATGACATGACATGTAGTTTCAGAGAGGATCAGGGAATCTGAATTCAGTAGTATTCAGAACCCGATGTACGGGTAAGAGTATAGGGCGAATACGAGGGGGCATCTGTGGGAATCAGCCTTCTGACACCAGTCAGAACGCTCAGCAGTGTTTCAGATTCAGTTCCTGACACCAGTCAGATGATTCAACAGTATTTCAGTTTCAGCTCTCTGACACTAGTCAGATCGTAGCAGTACAGTATTCAGATTCAGCTTTCTAGCCAGTCGCTAGAATGGTTAACCCACATGGCCAGGATGTCGAATCCCTGTATTACCCAGTCTGATCAGCACAGCAGGTACCCGAGGGTACAGAGAGGTATTCAGATGCATGCATCCAGTTTTCAGTTAGCATGACATGACATACACATCATGACGTGCATACATATGATATTAATAAATGAATGAGATCCAGATGAGTAGTTTCCAGACTCCAACAAGCGCATAGATGTATGATTAGGGCCGAGGCCCAGGTATGTGTTTGTTTACATGATTGTTTGTGCTTGCTGGGTATTGAGGGAAGTAAGGAGCGCTTACTGGGTGATCTTTATCACTCATCCCCCTCTTTCTTCCAGTTTTACAGGTGTTCGTGCTGGGTTCGAGGAGCGGTTGGATCGAGGCTGACGGAGAGGGCACGCACACACATTTCGATCAGCATGTATATCAGTTTTTGACCTGTGTGGTCGTTTATATGTATCTTTTGTATGTTTCAGATGTATCTGAACTGTATGTATATTTGTATATGATATAGGCCAGTGGGCCCATTGTACAGAACAGATATTGTATATATTTCTGTGATGATGTATATTCAGAAAAGCTTCTGCGTGTGTACAGTGTACAGTGTAAGATTTTATTTTCCGTAGGATTCCCGTCGCGGGTACCCAGATTTTCAGATGATTAATAAAAAGCTCCCCAGATATTGTTATTATTCGGCAGCAGGGGTACTCGTGGCGGCGGGTCCTACATGCAACAATGACAACTTTGCAAGGGAAAAAGAGTTAGCAACTCCTTAATAAATTAGGAAAGAGAAGAAGTGTCAATAAAAACCTTACTTGAAGACTTTTTCATTTGGAAGACAACTAGAAAAATGACAAGGAAATGATTAACCATTCAAAGATTAAAGTTAAAAAACAACTTTTTAAGGTTATGACAATTATAAAAATGCATTTAGAAAACCTTTACTCGTCTTTCCCAAGTTGTGTTAATAATGGGCTTAGAATAGTTACTTGTAGAATAAAAAAATATACGATCAATATATACTCAACATAAAGCTCAAATGAGAAAGATGAACACAAATTAAGAATCTTCTCAATTTTTAAAACTTCGTATTAATGGAGTAAGGGTAGAAAAATTATTTGTCCCTTTAATTACTCATATTATTCTTTATGTAGGTGATTCCCTTCTCCTTTTTCTTTGTTCGCTAAGACAAAAAATAAACCCCCACTTTCAAGGCATGCTCATTTGATACATAAACATACATAAGCTCTTTAACATCCTTCAAGCATATTTGTAAATATTAGAGGTTGTTGAAATACAATGACCTTAAAGTAGTTGAGTAATTTTTATATAAACTGATGCAAAGTAAGTATTAACTCATATTGTAAGGTCTCTCTTCAAAGGAGTATGATACAAATAGTCCTCTTGCTCCTACAAATAAATATAAATCTTGTAATAGCTCTTAATCTCATTTTCCTTAATTTTCATAATGTTTGAGTCACCTGTAGTGACCAACATAAGACCCTTAATTTATGAAGGTACATTCTCCTTTACTTGTTCCTTAGTAGGTATATTCCTTCTTCGCCAACGAGATCATATTGTTAACATAAAAGGCTTTTGAACCACTAATGTAATTTCATACCCTAACATTAAAAAAACTTCTAAAAGACATTTAAAAAAAAAGTCATTACTATCAATCATTGAAAGACCCAATCAATGACTAATTATTCATAAGTCTAGTTATAAATCCTAAACACTACTCTTTTACCTTAAAGATATACTTAGACACTATTCAAGTAAAAAATAAAATTTTCTAGATAAAAATACCTTAAAAGAATTTTGCTAAAGACATTATAAGAGTACTAGTGTTTGAAAACATCAAGAACATTGTCTTGATTATTAAAGATGTTTTACAAATAGATTACGACTTTGCAAAGAAACTCAAATATATTTAAGGTAAAAAATGACTCCATATAGAGGTTCTAAGTTTTGCTATAACCATTTGAGAATGGGTAAGAAGCTTTCCTAGCTATTTGAGACAACATAGCAACACGTGTCCTTGCTTAAGTGACATATACATAATGTAATCAACAAGAAATCATTGACATTTGTATAGACTCGCACATATGGCATATTAAATGCCTAAGTGGAGACTTTTTTTTTTCTGACTACAAGCAATGATTCAAGTTATCCACATGTCATTTCATCAATGTAGTGACGTGAAAAATTTCTAAGTCTTGCTTGTATTCCAAAAACTAAGGAGCAATTGTTATATATGATCAAAACTTCTCTTTCGTTAAACACACGAATTCAACATCTTAGAAGTGACTAGTAGTCAATCAACAATGAGGTGTTCAATCAGTAAATAAGTGCATCACTAACATGTAGGTTAATCAAGCTAAAAAAGAGATATTCCCATCCAAAAGCAGTGGAAAGAGTGAAAGTTGGCAATTATCACGATTTCATAATCTTTTCAACATTAAACGACAATATTCTATTATCATGAAACCATTTCCCATGATTTCAGTAATTATAATTAAAATGCAATTATTTTCCTACTATATTGAAATTGCATGGTCATCCGATGATGATTATAACGACCCGCTACTATATATTACTGTATACCATATAAATATAGAGATTTTTTTTTAATTGAAATATATCCTTAATATATAGTACGAGTCCCACTTTGACTAACTAACTGAAAAGATACATGAAAAAGTTGTAACTGAAATGTGATGATATGCTAAAACCCACTGTACAGTTTCTTGGAAGGAAACTTATAGTTTACTGTTATCTATAATAAATATTGAAAACATACATGATTATGTACACCCATGCATGAGCAATACAAAACATGCAAGCCAACATGTTATCTACTAAAAATTATATATATATATATATGTAGATAGAACAGAAAACTTGGGTGAAAGCTTGCTCAAGTTGTATCTTACTTTCTAATCATCTCATGCTCTAGCTTAACTCTCTAAAATACTAACCTATAATAAAAGAAACTAAGGAAGATGAGTGACAAGTCACTCAGTAAGTATCTCTTATTTCTATCCTCAAACAGGTTCTATTTTGTTTTTATCTTATGGTTAGTCATAAACTATCTTTACTTTCTTTCTTATTTGGATTCTTAATTGAAGATATTTCTAAATTCTTTCTCTTACTCATCATGTTTTTCAATTAATCTCTTTCTAATTACCTTCCTTGGCTTATTATATACTTTGCTTAGCTTATCCTTAATCTTTCCTCATTATATCTCTATTATATTACTACTTATCAAATCTCTAACCTAGTGGACTCTGTTTAATTTATTGCTGGTCAAACTGTTTATTTGAGGAACTTAATCTAGTTCTTAGCTAGATCTCGTAACCTATTTCTTCTCTAATTTTCTAACTTTCTAGCTTTCTTACTGCTCAAAGTATGTTTCACACCTTGTCATAAGTACGTATATGCATATACGTGTATGACTCAATATGAAAAGAGCTCTAGATTGATGTAACTAAATGCATATAATATCCTTTCTGATATTCATTATCTTTTTCATCTGTTATCTAATCTTTGGAAGCTAAGGTACTTTTAAATCCTCTCAATTCTTAGTTGAACTCTATTATGTTGCTACTTATGATGTATATCATATAGGTGTGTCTATCTAATGTTCTATTTTCCTTTTATTTCTGATAATAATATATAAATATATCTTTTCTATAGTATTCAAAACTGGTTGTAAGTATTATATTTCTTATAATTTCTTTTGAATCTTCACTGGTTTATATTATGTTTCTAGTTATATTGTACATCGTATTGTAATGTTCATGATTTATCACGAGTTGTTATTTGTTTATAAACCTTGCTATCTACTTTGTAGTTGCTTTATTTCTTGACTACTGTTTTGATTATGACTTGTTTTGTAAGATTGTTTATTCTGTTATGGTTCTAATGTTCTAAAGTAATTATATCTCAAATGTTACTTATTTTAAATTTCTATCACTTATCAATTTGTCTGATAAGTTTCACTTCCTTTTTTTGTCAGTTATCATAAATTCTTTGGTTTTGCTTATTCTTATGCTATACATGACATGATATGAAAGATGTTGAATCATGTTTAATCAAGCTGAAAATCATGTCTGGCCCCTTGGGCTTGTTTTTTGAAAAAAATATTTTTGAAAATGTTTTTTAAAAGTATTATTGAGGTCCAAAGATCTTAAAATACTAAAAAAATGAGCGAAAACTATATTTGAAATTTTTATGTATATGAAGATATGTACTATAATGCACAGACTAATGAATACAAATATTCGACACTTAGTCATATAAGTTTGAATATCTTGAGACTCAATCGGAAAGCTGAAATCTGATAACTAATGCACATTAGTGTATATCTCTAATTGTAATTGACACTAGCAGATATGCAACTCACAGGTGTCTCCTTGTATTTACTCCTAAAATGATATCTAGATCATCATATTTTTACTTTAGAAATATATGCATGTGGATCATTTAATTCTTTTTCTGAAATCACTGATTTGACATGTCATGTCATGTAATGTTTATCATTATGATAATCTTCTTAGTTCTTTTTACTATTTACATTTGATATAGTTGAAAAGCTATTATAGTTCTATTTCGTGCATTTCTTACTGAAATTTCATATTTCTATAACTTATTAAACTTATTAATAAGTTCTGAGTAAGTTGTTCATGTTCTGTTTTCTATTCTATACATTTTATACTATTTTTATTTATGTTTCCTATTTCATTCTAGTTTTTAAACATAATCTACAAATTATTTAGGTTGTTTCTAGGCTGTTACTAAGTTTCTCATACTTATGTGAGTTAAATAACCTAATTCTAGAAAAATATTTTAACATATTGTTTTCTATTCTTTGTCCAAAGGGTTTCTTTACTATAATTTTTTATGTCTTTTTTTTTTTTTCTTCATTTTCATTCTTATCTATTGTTTCTTCTTATGATATTCTGCTAAAATTTTTAATGTACCCCTTTATCAATGATGTTCTTCTTATCTTGAGAATTCCCTAACTTTCACTAAATGCATATGCGTGCACGCTCAAACATATAATCATGCATAAGTTGTACGGTCATGTGTTTGGTTATGTAAGAGAATGTGCGTGCTTCTAGAAATTTTGCTAGGTTTTTAGCTTTCTACATATATGTGACCGTTACTTCAAGTTGCACAATTGTGACCTTTCAAAAATTTAGTCATGCATGTTTTGCATACACGATTGTGACTTTACAAGGCATGACTATACAAACATATATCCAATCGGTGCACAGTCATGTGTCCTACTCTATTTTTATAAACCTTAGCTAAAACAAGTAAATGCAAACCAAACTTCGCCTAAATCTCTATCAATCTTAAATCAAACTTATTTTAGCATATACAAATGCAAAATACACCACTATAAGTATATTTTCCCTATCAATAACAGTTAGACATAACCTATCATACTTTTGAATGCATAAAACACACATATGCATCTACAAATGTTCTAAGCATCCTTCTACCTTCAAATACCTCTTTTATCTCATCCTCATCATCTAAAAATCATGCTTATTAAACTAAGAACATGCTTCTATCACTGATTAAACTTACCCAATAAATTACAAGTTATAGGAATAGGAAAGAGATAAGGAAATGCTTACCTATAACTGTTAATGGCTTTTATCTCTCTAACACTTGTTCAATCTTAGTTGGATTGACTGCTAGAAATTGGTTTCTCCCTCTAAAAATTTGGTTAGAGTTAGTTAAAGGGAAATTAGAGGCAGAACTAGGGAAAGCTACTCTGAAATGAGAGAAAAAATCTCCTTTATATATAACGGCTCAACTAGCAAGCATGCACGACTTTGTAACAAAAGATGCACGGTCGTGCATGATGATAAGGATGCACAAGCATGTGTTCATAGGATGCATGATCGTGCATACCTCCCACAAGCTAGATAGATACTCTAAAAAGACTATTCTACTGTTACAACTCTCGTATGTTTAATCTTAGGTCATAAAATCTCTCTTTTAACCTCGATTATGGCCTAAAAAGACCATTCTAACTTCGGAAGGTTACAATGATGACATTTATTAAGATTTGTAATATTTCACTTTACATATTTAGTTATACATAATATCTTATCTGATAAATTCAAAGATTGTATAGAGGCTAGAGGCATCAAACAAGCACTTGTAGTTTTTAGCATTATCATTGTAATTTCGATATTATTTTCTTAAAATAGTAAACTTTATAACCTTAGATATAGACTTAAGATTCATAGATCGAACCACAATAAAAATCATGTTACACCCTTGTTTTCTTGCCTTTTTTTTTAGTGTCACTCTCACTAACACCGCATAATCTATCTTCATTTATATTTACATTTTTTTTTCGTTGTTGTCATCAAATGCATCACGCAACATTACCTTATTTAATCCTTTTTAAGCATATGTATATCTCAATCTAGCTAATGTAATCTCAAACTTAATTGTACATTCTTGTGTACACCAATTAATGCATCTATTCAATATAAAAATTACCGATATAATTATAGCTTCGTTATTCCAAAAATTTAGTGTTTCATGGCAACTTTTGGTCTTTAGATCTAAGTAGGATGCATTTAGTTTTATGAGAAATTATTTTTTATAAAACTTAAGAACATTGGAAAAATTAAGAGAGTCAAGTTTCATTTTCTGTCATTTTCCTTGTTGATTTTTGAATGGGATGACATAGTAATACATTTATAAAACTATGGATGTATAAAGAGGTCACAATAATCAAATTAAGACTAAATATTTTCAAAATCTAGAACACCTATTATATATATATATATAAGGGTTGAATTTCTCTCTCTATAAACATTATATAATTATTTTTAAATTATTTATTTATTTCTTAATTTATAAATATATAAAAGGTTTGTAATTTTCTTTTATTCTTTTATTTATTTTTTAGGTAAGTCTTTTTTGAAGCTTTCTAAAGTCAATCAAGCCTCCCCGACACAAAGTATTGTAACTTGCTTGTTCCAATTGTCAAAATTTAAACAATCCAAAGTCGGTTTAAGTAATATATAAAAATAAAAAAACAAGGAATGCCTATCCTAATCTCACCAGGTTGCACCCTTTTGCTGACTTTGCTTCAACAGGCCGCTAACTGCATGTGACATCAAAGGCGCGCTCATGCTCTTACCTTATTGTTTATTAATAAACAAATAGAATATGTTATGCATAAAAACACGTCTCTACTTCACTCCGTTCATATTTATAGATCAAATCACTATTTCCCACCAAGGTAATGAAAAGTTTAATTTTTAACCCATCATCCATTTTTGTTAATGAATTATCTTGTTTATTCTACCACTCATTTATTTCAATAAATGTTGATCTTTCTCTTCTTCTTTCTCTTTATCTCACTTCTTCTATCAGTCATTTATTTTTAATAAAGGTCAATCGCTCTCTCTCTCCCAGTCAATTTTCTTTACTGTCACACTATTTTTCCTCTAATTCATTTTCAGTAAATGTTCATTTATCTTTTTCTCTTTTAATCAACTTTTTCAATAAATATTAATCTATATTTTTCTCTTCTTACCCCCACTCAAATGAAAAAATAGTGATATATATGACAAGGAGATAAGGATGACTAACAATGTTGATGGTAAAAATGATTGTAGCAGAAAGAGGATGATTGGCAATCGGTGATTGAGAACTAGCGATGACAAGAGAAAAAAAAAATATGAAATAAGAAAAATAAGGAAAATATTTTTAAGAAAAAGAAATTTAATAAATTATAATTATAATTATTGAAGGATAAATTGATCAATTAAATATTATAGAAGGATAAGTTGGTTATTAAATTTCCCTTTTTTGATAAGGGTATTTTTATAATTTTAATAAAAATAATAAAGACATATTAATAATTGAAAATTTATTAAATGATTAAAGCATTTCCATCATTATATTAAAAATGATAAAACAATAATTTACAAGGAAACCAAATAAAATTTACTAATAGAATTAAGTGATGCATGAGAAATTGAATTTTTCAAACTTTAGGAGTGAAAATGGGGTGTCAACAAACCCTTGGGGAGGGAATAGTCATTTAACCTATATATTATTATGGTTATTAATTAAATTGATCATATTTTGAGGGATCGTGGGAAAATAATCAACTCTTTAAGAATTAAACCTTAAAATAAGGTCATAAAGGATTATAGAATATAAGGGGATAAAATAATTTTTTACTAACGTTTTCAAGGGAGTAGATGCAAAAAATTAAAGCTAGACATTGCAGTGTAAATGCCAAAATTTCTATTGGAAAATGAACATTAAATTTGAGGACTCATTATAATAATTTAAAGTTAGTGGGCTGAATGATGATTTATAATTAGGGGGTGACCGAAATTTTATAAAGCTTAGTATTCTGTGTATGCTATTGGCAGAAAATCTTGGGTTCGCTTAAGTTCATCTGTGCAGGGGGGCTGTTTGTAAGATTTTAAAGTTAAATAGGATCTATTAATTATTTTAAACGTGTAAATGAAAGAATTTGATAGTGAAAAGGATATAAAATTTGAGCTACAATGAAAATTAGACATGAATCAAAATTTTTTACAATTACAAGATTTATTAAAAATATCAGTTGTTATGTTGGTTACGTATAAAGTTAATGAATGACAACATGAAGTAACACTTTGACTAATGAGCTACTGAAGTTACAAAGTGCGCATCTTTATATTGATCTTTAACATAATATTTTGCACATTTCCGTGAAGCACAAAAATGCTATCAATGGGATGCTTACTAACATTGTGGATGATGACAATGTTGGTTGTATCTTCACCTTTACAAAGCAAATATTGCAATTGGTTTCTCTATTGGGGGTGTTTTTTCCCAAATCAAGAAGAGAAAGTCCAAATACTGATTATAAAGCAAATAGATGTGATTCTCAGGAATAATATCATTTTCCTTTGAAGACTAACGTTAAAATTCATTATGTAAAGGTGAGATCAATCCACTAGAGGCGTGATGTAACGGAATGTACATTTTCAAACAAAGTATGATCTTACCATTTCATAATCCCACACTTCCTCTCTCTCTCTCTCTCTCTCTCTCTCTCTCTCATGTATATATATGTGTGTGTGTGTTTGTGTGAAAAGCATGCAAATCAAACATAAGGTGTTTAACAACTATATACTTCTTGTAGAACTCCTCTAAATTTTTACATGACAAGAGAACTATGTGTTATAAACGCTATCCTATCCCACTACAGCATATAGGGTTTTTAGCGGCCTTTTTTTGGGTTTTTAGCGGCGTTTATAAACGCCGGAAATAAACTTACCGGCGTTTGTCCAAACGTCGGTATAAGCTGTGTCGGTAAAAGGTTAAGAAAAACGCCGCTAAAACTGTGAACCCTATAGCGGCGTTTTTTCAACCTTTTACTGGCGTTTTTATAAAACGCCGCTAAAACTGTGAACCCTATAGCGGCGTTTGTTAAACCTTTTACCGGCGTTTGTACAAACGCCGCTAAAAACCTCCCCACCCGCCAATTTATTCCTGCTGTTTTTTGGCGCGCGTTGATATTCTATAGCGGCGTTTTTTTGGGTTTTAGCGGCGTTTTTATTTTTTCCCGCAATTATTTGAGACGTTTTATAATCTTTTTTAGCGGCGTTTTTTTCCTTATAGCGGCATTTTTTAATGTTATTGCGACGTTTTTTGTGTTTATAGCGGCATTTTTTTTGTTATAGTGACATTTATTTATATACCGTTTTTGACACAATTTTGTCTGTTTTATATGCCTTTTTCCCTGCTTATTGATTAAACTTCCTATTCATAGTAAATATCATGCAAAACACTATAGATAAATTGATAACAATATACGTAAAATGATACCGTCAAAAAATACATACAAAAAATGCTTATAACATCATTAATAAAATATTAAATAAAAAATATTATCAGAATTATTGTCGTACATGAATACAATTGTTAATTATAACATTGTTTACATATATAATTTGGGAACTGTTATAAAGCTTGAAGCTTGTGGGAGCCAACTCTTTACATTATGCCCTGCGAAAAAAGTTAAAAGATTTTAGAAGAACGAAATACAATAATAACAAGCAATGTCCATTAATGATCACATAACGTAGAATAAAACACAAAACTGTACATAGTTTTGTTGTATGCAAATAGATGTATCGACAATATATAATTACAAGTATAAAATATTCTTGTATCAAAAACAGAATGAAGAATTCTATTCTTATTCATGCATTATATAGATCCAACATAGTACCTATATATGGTCCCAACCACAAGATATAAGATTTAACTTTACGCTTCACACAAATGCAAACACAAGAATAAATTATTGACAAATAAGCACAATCAGTAAAAAATAATTATGAGTGATGCAAAATGACAATGACACACAAAACACATCCAAATTATAAATTCTAACAAAATGCGTCTGTAAACTTTTTCAGTTAGAGTTAATGAGAAGACACGAAATATAATTATAACTCATAAACCCACATGGATTTCACACAACAAATAAAACCAACAACAAATAAAACAAACATCAAATAATTTCAACACTCCATATCCACATACAAACTAGCCCTCCAATCGGTTGGATTTCACCAATACGCATTTCGTTAGACCATAGAAAACAATTCACCAAACCGCAAATACAAACTTACTGGTTCTCATATGGAGAGTGCTGATTACTTGATGGATGAGGTACCTACTACCAAGTGCTTCTTGCAATATTCTCACTTGATCTTTCAATACTCTTATTCTATCTTCCGCCTCATTATTCACAAATATTGTAAACACAAATATTCTCTCTCTCTCTATATATATATATATAACAAAAATTCATCAAATCAATCCATTCAAGCAATCTAATGATTTATCAATTATACATTTAAATAGATAATTATACATTTAAGTAGATAATAAAAGATGCTCTATTATTGGATTGTCTAGCATTTATTAGTATGGTTTCATAGTCTAATTAAGGTTGGTAATCTAACAACTTACGGTTAATATTGCTTTTGTAAGGCAATTAGGTTAAGTCACATGATTTGTTTACACTTTGAAGTTTGTTAAATCACGTCAAAAGTTAATATTATTATTATTTTATAAAATTAATTTTATGATTTTTTATTTAAAAAGATAAACAAATTTTTAATTAATTAAATTTAATTATTAATTTTAATCTTAAAATAAATATTTTAGTTTTTAAGTATTAATGAATAAGATTTTATTAGTTAGAGAAAACTTGGGTGAGATTAAGTAATTGGGCCTTATTATTTCCGTAAGTTTCTAAAAGACTCAATGTAACAATCAGTTTGATAGCGTTCATGTAATTTATCCTAAACAAATCATTATTAAAAGTCAAGGAAGAGAGGATAATTTAATTAGTATTTAATGGCCAATAATAGTAAATTATATATGTGTGTAGATTTTTTATTCCTTTATAATATATGTTACCCAAATTATAGTATAATTAAAAAAAAAAAAAACTAAATAAGACAAGAAACAATCCAACGCACGCACGACGCAAAGCAAAATGAACAAGCCCGGACCCATGAGTCAGCCATGGCTGTACCTAAGCTGCACCCTCGCTCGTCTGATATCTCTCTAATCTCAATCTCCTCCCCAATCAATCACTCAAAAATAAATTAGCTTATTAGGTGTTTATGCAAAGTCAAATTCAATTTCAAACTCTTGACTCTTTGTGCTCATAACAGAAGCCCAGCGTTGCACCCAAACTCATAGGCTCTAATATAATAAAAAACTTACCAAAACTTAAAATTGATTCAAGCAAACACTTCCAACTCAAAATCACAAACAAACCAACCCTCCAATCGGTTGGATTTCAAACATTTGCTCCAAATATACATAAAAAACTTAAAACTTTAATAAATAACAAATAAATAATAAATAAGAAAAAACTTACACTTTCATTTCCAAATGAGGGCCAAGCAGAATAAGAAAAGAATGTTGTCTCCAAAGGAAGAAGAAATGATCGGAAACCGATGAAAACACGCCTGGAACAGGCAAACACAGCAGCCACAGGGAGAAAACAAATGCAGCGGTGCGGGAGGAAAATGGGAAAAGGAAGAAGAAGAATTTGCGCGCTAGGTTTAAAAAGACCTTTAGCGGCGTTTTTTAATGACTTTTACCAGTGTTTGTAAAAACGCCGCTAAAAGTCATTTTTGTTGCGTTTCTGAATTTTTTTTACCGGTGTTTTTAAAAACGCCGGTAAAAGTCAATATTGCGACGTTTTTTCGGAATTTTTGTGGCGTTTATGAAAAACACCGCTAAACTATATACTTTTAGCAGCATTTGGGGAAACGCCGCTAAAAAACCGTCGCTAAAGCCTTATTCTGTTGTAGTGCCCTTATAAGACAAAACTCGTAATAATTCATATGAAGCATGAAGTATTAGAGGTCTAAAACACCACCTATATGTTAGTGAGGTGTATGTACAAGAAAAAGGTGACAAAGAGTACAAGTGTGACTCTTTGAAAACTTGGAAAAAGTGTAAAAATAAAGAGAGAAGTTGCATATTTATATGAAGTACAGATGCACAACCCTGTGTTACATGCATGGTCGTGTACTTTGATATTAAAGTCACAAACATAACAAATGAATATACAATCATGCTATTTATACACATCTGGATCTCATAACAATCATGAAATCCTATTAATGGATAAATATCCCTAGACAACTATCTACTATAGTTTTGTATGAACAAGCACACCTGTGCGTATGTCACACCTACACTTATACATCTAACAATTCCTATTAAAAATTACTTTTAGTAGTTTTATTAGAAATTCCTTTGAAACATATACAAAAGAGTAATAATTTGTACTAGGGGTAAAATGGTTATTTTAAAAATATTCAAGGATAAGGTGAGAATTAAAAATGAAAGATATATGTAATTTACATGTTTAGTAAGGTCATTTTAGTAAATTATATAAACGATGTAGATATAGTTAATGGAAAAGATGAGAGACACTTTTGGAATTAAAAATTATTAAATAAATTAAAGGATAAATATGAACCAAAATTGTTCATTTTCTTCTCCATAGCAGTCAAAAGTTTTTTTTTTTTTTTTCTCACCATTAGACATTTTCTTCAATATTTAATGGAATTTAAGTGATACTACGAAAGAAATTTCAAGGGTTTTCAATACAAGAAAGTAAGAAGGGTGGTGAAAAGAATTTCAAAAAAAATTTATAGAATTGTGCATAGGTTCATGAACTCATATTCTTTAGTGGTGATTTAGCTAAAAGAAAGTAAGAAGGGTGGTGAAAAGAAGAACAAAAAGAATTAAAACTTAAGGTAAGTAAATTATGCTTATATAACATTTATCCAAATTTGATAAAATTAGAGTTTTATAACAATAGGGTTTTATGCAATTGATACGTATATGTTGCAATTCATATGTTTAAGAGTATAATTAAGTTGAATTGACGTTGAAAGGTCGTGAAATCATAACATGTATGTATGATATAGATTATACCATGTTTGAAAACTTACCATGTTTTGATTATTGGTTGAATCTCTATATAGAATTATGCATTAGTACATGTTTAAAGATGATATTTAATGTTAAATTGAAGAAAATTTATGTTAATAGAAAATGCTAGTTTTGACCTTGATCATGTTGTTTTTTTAGTAAGTTGTTTGTAACTTAATGTTAAGTTATAATGTATAAATATGCTTTTGGTGTAACTGGTATATTAATTGGTAGGGTATAAAGTTTGTTACATGAAGAGATGTACTATGTACTTGAGTACGGTTTTGAGTTAATAACTATGTAAAGTAAGAGAAGTCAATACAGAAAGAGATAAAGAGTTTGGATTCAAAAATAAAAATGGGATTTAAAAAAAAAGAATAGGAAAACATAGTAGAATATTTAGTAAAAAGGGATTGACTCTTACATATAGCATCGAAGCATATTTACCTAAATATTGCATTTCATGTAAACATCCTATCATGAATCACATGAGTTCTAGAAATAGGGTTTATATTCATGTGTTCAATTATTACATTTCTACACATGATTTTTAGAGCAAAGTATTTCTATTTTTGGAAAAATTAATCAATTATAGAATTTTCTTTATGATGATGCAATGGGGAACCCACCAAACATTCTTGCGTGCTTGAGGACTATAAACAGAGCTAGATTTTATGGTCATAGATTCTCATCCTTTAGCATAGACCAGTTAACCAAAAAAAAAATAAAGTTTTCAGAAAATATTTTAGAGAATTTTTAAAGTTTTTTTAAAAAATTAATATGCATAACATATATAGGACATTTTACTACATTAAATTTTGCATATATTCAACTATATTATGCATATTTAGAGTTTTAAAAGCTTCTAAAGTACTCAAAGAAGCGCTAACAAAAGCAGAAATATTTAAAGTTATAGTAATACAGGAAGAAATCAGTACTAAATTTTACAAATTATGTTAGATTTACTTACTTATTAGGTTTTTTTTTTTTTAATACTCACTTCGTGGCATTATAATGTTCCTTTTTTATTTTAAAGATGGGTATATTTATATAAGAGTAAAGTATTGTAGCTAGAAAAACATAATTTTACTTCTATTATGTGCATGTCTGATTTCATTCATTGTTGAAATTTTAATGAGAAATCTAGTTATTTGGTAAGACAGGTGTTTGATATGTTAAAAATATTGGAGTGATGTTTTATTTGACAGGTTTATAAGAGAGGGATTATCCCTAAGTTAACTATTTTTAAGGAAAACTTTATCAATTTTTTTTCTTGAAAGTAGCTTACTTAAGAGGTGGTTACAACATGTTACCATGCATAGTCATGGTCTATTAAGACTTGTCTGAATTTTAATCAAATTCAGGTTTACTTGAATCTACTCTATATGCACACCACCTACAATCACACTCAGGCGTGTATTTTGAGACATATAATTGTGCACTATGTCAAATAACAAATATTGACTTTCAACATGATCTGTTTTAATTTGACTAGTCAACTATGACTTTATTTAACCATATCCTTTTATAAGGGTTAACAAATTCCTTGTCTTTGAAGTTTGATCAATTTCTAGTGTGTGTAACATGTAAGCTTTTTATTGGTCCAATAATATCCAATGTTGGATGAAATCTAGACACATGTTATGATTAGCCTTTAGCAAGGCATCATGACCAGTTGTCTAACAAAATATCAACAAACAACTTTGAAACTTGATTAATTTAATAGTTAAGACATAATTAAATCTTTTTGTCATGCTATATCTCTTGAGGTTAAAATATAGAAATAGTGTTTACCTTAGTGGTTCTTTGTAACCATAGTCTAATATCCTTTTAGATCGAGTAACTCAAATTAAGATTTAACTTAATCTCACCATAGCCACAGGCTACGTGGTCATAGATATCTATCAATAAGCTCATTAGAGATACTTTTTTTCTGTTAGAAGTGATGAATCATATATTGATAAACCATAGTCTTCATACAAATCTCAGTATAGTTAATCCTTATTTTTCTTATGCCCTTGTTATGATAAATCATTTGATAGTGTCAAACTGTACCAATCCTTATACAAGATGACTTGTTAACATCAAGCCAAAAGGCCACATATATTCGTCAAATTAAAAGGGTATATCATATAAACGCAAAAGTTACCATTTGTATAGAATCCTCTTATTAGTTTTATTAAGTGAACATGCACACTAAAGAATATGCACTCATATGTTGTACCAAGTTACAAGCCAAGACTTTGGCAAGTGTAAATTGTTGCCACCTCTTAGTCAGATCACTCAACACGATGATAGTCTCGTCATCATTAGTTGTGCCTTTGGTCAAAGTAATGTTAGGCTGATAGATATTTTCTAGAATGACCACCATATAAGTGTGTAGAGAAAGCATAATTAATCATTTGAATCTCTCATATCTAGTTTTACCATTCTAATGGCATATTAATTGTTTAAATATTTCATGGATAGACATGCATAATATGAAAATGCATAATTAATAGGAAAATTTTCCTTTATTGGTATACAAATAATGATAATATATATAAAATGGATTGATTAAAAGACACCTACCTTTATGAAGAGAGTAACACCAATATTGACATTGATAATGATGATGATTTCTCAATATAAAGTTATTGCTTATAGTTGATGATTAGATATGTGGATGTGTAACTCTGAGTTAGTATATATTCGATCATGATCATAAGATAGGTGATATCTTGATTGATGAAACTAAGTTTGATAATGCATGTAATATTACCTAGAACCCTAAAAGCATGGGAAATTCTCATAGAGCAAGTTCAATTATTGTCCACATGACACTAGATACTATAATTCATTAACCACTTATAGTATTGATAAATAATCAATCCCTTACTCAGTACATTATGTAACTTCATTCCTTAAAGATCCAACCTAACCTATTAATGATGGTTTAAAAGTAGAAATGCAAGGTTTTAAAATGATAAATATCTTTAGGGATATGGACATTTTTTAAAATGCATTAAAGAGGTTTGTTTCAGAAACTAGTTTTTGATAGAAAGTTTACAAGTCAACAAAAGGATATATGAGAGAAATGCTAATACGAACAATGTGGGTTAGAGGGTTGTGATTATTTCCATCTTCATATATAGATAGTCACCGCTCCTTTATGAAAGATCAAATCATGTTGTATCACATATAGCCAGGGCTCATACATTAATAGAATTTGTGATACCAATGCCTGTCATGATGAATTAAGTATATTAGATGAAAGAAAATATAGCCAGTATGGTCGAAAGGTATAAGATTGACATCTTTTATGCTTAAGCATAATGGTAGGCAAAATATTAGGTACTAAAATCATTGATAGGTTTTTGTTGAACCCCTGTGGGTTTTGAATTGATACAAAACAAATGTCAAAATATCTAACTAGTCCATATATATAATGATCATGACAAGAAAAGACCAAAGGGTTATTTTTGCATGTTTTGCCTTGTAGGACCCGCCACTGTGTATACCACTGTGCTTATTTATTTCTTTAATAATAACAATATACTGAAAAATTGACATACACAACAGGAATCCTATGAAGAAAAACTGTTGCTAACTACAAAAAAAATACGTGCGAAAGTTGAAAACATTTTATAAACAACATGGTGGGCTGAAAAGAAACTTTTATGCATATATATATGGATATTGTATCAATATGCATGCTCGTATATAACAAAATAATCCCACCAGGCCATCTGTGCATATTAAAGCCTCATCTCTTCAGCCACGGTCCACCCAAGCCTCACTAGCACCAACCAACCTACCTGCAAGCAAGGAAGAGAGGAAAAGAGTGAGTGATAAGATCACCTAGTAAGCATTTTCTACTTCCCACAACCCAAACAGGTCACCAAGCCAAAAACATACCTTATCTGTTTATGTTTTCTTTACTTATTATACTTAATGTACAACTTATTTTGAACCGAAATAATAATCCATGCTATGGAATAGATGACATGGTATAAAGCCATGTAATTCATGTTATAGACCTATGGGCCAATTTCATGAAAAATAATATGCTGAACAAAACTTTATCTGAAACTCTATGTATACGAAGATACTTGTTGTACTGATCAGACTGATGAATATAGAGAGTCGACATCTTGGTTGTGTGGGCTAGAATAGACTAGCAAAATGCTAGTAAGCTAAAATATAACATACTAGTCCTTGGACCAAAATGCTGAAACTGAAACAATCTGACCGTAGTCAGAAGGCTAAAATATGATAAATGCTCCCTCGAATTCACCTAATTAACTGACTCAGATATCGGGTTCTGAATACTGAAAACTAATGCAATTAAATCCCTTGATCCCTTTTCTAAAAATATTTTGACATGTCATGCTATAATATGCTCATGATGCATCATATTACCTTATTTTATCCTTTTATGATGTTATATAGCCATTTGAAAAGCTTCACATGCTTTATACTTCATTTTAACTTCATTTAACACTTTTCTACTTATAGACGGGCGTGCAGGACTAGACACATGGTCGTGCATGCTAGTGCATGGGCTGTGTGCCAACCGTGTGGCCTGGGCGTACTAGATTTTGAAATGTCTGCTTTATTTTTCTAAAAATGTAAGTGCATGATCGTGACCCTCAAGCACACAGTCGTGCCTTTCTCAAATTCTAACCGTGCATAAATCGTGCACATGGGCATGACCCTGCAATTGCAAGGGCATATGAGCGTGCGTCTACAGGAGCATGGGCGTGCGTCCTACTCTGTTTTGGTAAGATATGCCTGAAACTTACAGAATCCTATACAAAACATAGCCAATCTGTAATCAACTCAAATCATACATTTTCAACACTTCAAACAACATATAAACACTCACCAATTGTATCAACAACACAACACATCATAATCAAACATCCCAAACATCATTTAAACACATAACCATACACATACTCACCAAGCATGTCCATAGGTGGGAATTGTCATCATAAGCACTTCGTCCTCATCAGATCAACACAAAATCAAACACACTATTCACAAAGCATGCTGAAAACATAAATCATCATATCACATATCTATCTCCTGCTGGGAAACTCAAGGAAGAGGCAAGGAAATACTTACCTCTTAACATGGTTGTTTACATCTCTTTCTATCTAATTCCTTCACTTTCTAGTTGGATTTGGAGCTGCTGGCTACTGAAGATCACCTCTAGGGTTGGGATTCTCTGAGGACAAAAGGAAACTTTAGGTGAAAATAGATAAGGACGGGTAAGAAAAGCTTATAAGATGCTATCTCTCTTTTCATTCAAACCTGCATAGGAGTGTACCCTAAGACGCACGGTAGTGCACAAAAAAAAATGAAGAATACTTCACTTCTCGCGCTTCGTGTGAAAGAAACCTCCCAAGGGGAATCATGTACAAGCCACACTAGCTCTGGAAACTTACTATCTTACCCCTAAACTCTTCTAACTCCAAATCTATTACTAATTCTCACATGTAACCCTAAACTCTAGCCTAAAAGACATTTCTAATCCTAGAATGCCACATGCCTAACGCATGATTGTACGTGATCAAGGCATACAATCGTGTGTATGCTATAAGGGTAACACATGACTTAGCTAAGTCATACAAAACGTTCATGCATGAAGAAGTAAGGACGTACGATTATGCAATTTATGAACACATGACTGTGTATCTTATTTTGAAGACACACTCTTATGTTAGTCTGGTTATGCTTTTGACTCTAGAAAATTACCTGCACACATGCCCATGCTCAATTAGAAATCTTAACCGTATGGTGATCATGCAGATATCGTGCACAAAGTTGTATAAGCTTATAGAGAAACTAAAGTAATAAAGCATTAAAGATGCACGATTGTGTGTATGGAGCACACACCTAAACATAAAACATGCGATAAGAGAAATTTGTCCTTTGGAGAGTAGACTGTCATGCAAGCATGATTGTGTAAAAGAAGGACATGATCATCCATATGTTCATAACACTCTAACGACTCTCAGATCAAGCTCCAACAGCTATAATTTTCATCCACTATAAATTGGAACTAATTTGAAGCTTAGAGTGTTAAAGAATTTGGCTTGCAATTTCCATTCTTCATTCTCTAATCTCTTCTCCACTTTCTCTCTCTAGAACTTAAGTCTATACATTTTAAGAGAAACCTTGTAAGCTGAATTTGTGTATCTGTCTATTAAAAGGCAATTGCATTTTCTGTGATCCACAAACCCTTAAACGTAGTCTTATGAAACTAGTGTATGACGTAATTCCTAGAAAAATTAAGTTAAGAACACAATATCTTATGCAAAAAAACTAGTATAAGAAGGGCATAAACCCTTGGACAAAAAACTACTTTATCTTTGGGTTAAAGATAGTGGAGAAAAATCTTCAAGTATGATTGCTTGGAGTAGTGGACGTACAAGGCATAAAGAAGCTTCGAATCAATATAAAAATTGGTTGAGCATTTCTTTCCCTTACTCTCTTTATTTTTACTTGTTCATTTGTTTATGTGTTTGGCTTATATTGTTGATTTTATTGTCAATTAATTGGTTTGGTTGATAAAGTTTAAATTTGCATTAAGTTCTTAAATAACCTATTCACCCTCTCTAGGTTATTGCCATTAATTTATTGAGGTTCAATAGTTCTCAAAAGGAATCATTCATGCTATTTCTCGAGTATCTAATTGCAATCCCTCAAGTATGAATATTAGTGTATTCCAATATGAGAGGATATATTATGTTTTTTTGCTTTAACATTAAATAATTATCTTATTTTGGTTGAGAATGTATTTGTATGGCATTTTGAATATGAATGATAACAATGTTGTATTCCTTTTCAATTGTGAATTATGTTATTAAATCAATATAACTAAATAATTAACAACACATTACATGCTAGTATGTATGAATATACATCAAGGAAGATGACCACTATAATTGTAATTGTCATCTTAGTCCTAACCCTTATAAAGTCATTGGCTAATATTTGTAAGGGTTGGTGACTACACAAATACTTCATGACTCTTTATGTGAACACTCCATTGTCACTTAATCCTAAACTTATAGTGAGATGTCATCTTGCCTCATGATTTACATCAATCCAAGTGGCATAACTCTATAAGCTTGATAAATATAGCCTCATCGTGGACAAAAAATAGTAGGCACCATTAGATATTTGTTGCCTTGCCTTATATGACTAAAACACTATGAACATACAATCCATAATCACTTAATAATCCTATGGCTCTGTCTTTAGAAACATGTGTTGGCAACACCTCCCTATGTATGTATCCAAATGTTACACATAATGGAAAACAATATTAATAACTATAAATATAAACCCTAATAAAATAATGTACATACAGAATTAATACTTATTATGTCTCTCAACCATGTCATAAGGATCAATGGCATAGACTAGAAATCAACCTTCTATTATTTAGTTGCAAAGATGACCTCTCAATCATTTGTGTCACTAATATGCTTATACTAGTCAAAGAAGAATTCATGTACACTAGTAAACATTACACTAGAAAGCCCATTTGCCTAAACAATTGTCTCCCCTTTAGGTTGAGATCTAGCTATCATCTAGTACTCTTTTAATCTCTATCATTTGAGGGGATCCATAGGTGGAAACCTCCTAAGTAAGCCACATCTAATGATACATACCATAAAGTGCATGGTACATCTAAAATAATCTTGACTGATGTATTGTATGTTGGTTGATTGCTAAAGAGAGTTGCAATAGCATTTGCTACTCGCCTTAGGAAAAACCCCAAATAAAAAGAAAACTTCGATTATGAAGTCGTTTGCCATAATTACAACTCTTCTTCTTATATTATGAAAATCCAACTTCTAATGTCTGAGAAAAAGGCACTTTGTTTACCTTTAAAAAGGGAATGTAGTCTATTTGAGGGAGAAAAAATCATCAGTACTCACCAAAGATTAAAAAACAAGGTATTTGTCATAGAAAGAGATCCTCCTCCTTATTCCCTTACCTAAGACTTCTAGCTTGACCTTTATCAAGTCACCATAATTGATAGGTGACTTAATTAGAAAATAGATATGCCTTAACCTCTGCTTCGGTGAGGTTGAATATATATCAACATGTTTGTGGCATGACTAAAACATAACCATGCTATCAATGTGAACTCGTATTAGTTAATCTCATTAAGTATAAACCAAACTCATCCATTATGGTTCCCAAAATTCTAAATTGAGGTCATAAACAAGAATATTGTGAAGGCATGTCTACTTGAAAGAACTCTATTGAACATCATTTAGCCTTAATCATACTTTATAATAGCCTTCTAATTTGTACCCAAGTGGTGTGCAACTTAATATGTTTCATGTTTAAAAAAACTCTTAGATTGTCTTATCTACCTACTGTTAGAACAAATTTTAAAAAAGACCAAAAAAAAAAAAAAGTGTACAACACTTAAAATTGAAGAAATTCAAATTCTACCTAAATATGTTTGTGAGATTATAAAAATGCGAGAGAAAAATTATTTTTTGCCTTAATTTCAAGCCAATACCAAGAAATTTAGACTAATACTTATAATATCAATAAATGTTTAAACTTTACAATTTTATATTTATACCCCTAAGATTTTACATTTATTGTCACACTAAACTTTTTCTATGAAGCTCTAAAGTTTATGCTATTAACATCAAGTTTTAAGGAATAGCTTGTTTTAAAAATTTTTATCTTATCCCCTCAACTTTTATAATTTGCATATGCACTCAAATACTAAACTTTAAATACGAAGGTAATATAGATTTATAAGATTCGAAGTCTATTGTAACTTCGTTCGTCACCTCTTTTATATATATATATATATATATATATATATATATACATACACATTTGCTTAAAACTTCATATTAAACTTATTAAAGCTACAAAAGAAAATAATAATATATCCAAATAATTTTGTTAGCGTTAATGCCTAAGTTGACGGATATAACTTCATTAGAATAAATTTTTGCCCCTGTGACTTTTAATTTTAACACATATACCCCCCTCAATTCACTATATTAGGTGTTATATTGGCATATATCTATAAAAGCCCCGCTCTTGTATTTCTATCGTTACATTTATTTCTCTTAAATCATGATATGAAATTGCCTATAACTATTGGAATACCCCAAGAAAATAGACAGTTAATCCATGCAATTCATAATTAGTACGCATAATGGCCCCATTTTTTGTGTAGAAAATTATTTATTTGATTAATTATTCATACTTGGGGTGGATTCAGTACTTATTTCATTATAGACAAATTTGTGTAAGAACTAAAAATTTTTAGAAGAAAAAAGTGGCGATAAAGGCCATAGGTGGCGGACAGATGGCCAACTGGGTAGAAACAGAGTAATACAAAATGAAGAATTAGTAAGGGAGGGATCCTTATTCGTCATCATCGTCCTTATCTTGCTAAAATATTAAAATCCCACGAGGACTCGAGTAATCACTGCTTGCTTTTGACCATTGACTGGGAAAAGCACGTGCGCAGCATATGTGATTTCAGTGACGCACGTGCATTCTCTGTCCTCTTTCTAAGTCCGACATTTTCTCACAATCATCTCTTAACTGTTCCCTTCTCTTGTTTTTATATATATATTACTAAAGATAATGCCCATTTAAAAAAGAACTGAAATCTGGCATAACAGATGCAATAAGTAAAATCTATGGTCAAATGCATTGTTACGTAACTACGTGATAAAAATATATATTATTGTACATGAAGTTATCATTCCATTTAAAAATTTGAACTTACGAGCAAAGGTTTGCTTGCTTATGGAATAAATTTGGTAAGTTGAAAAGGGGGTGTACAGGGAAGAAAGATGGGGTTGGGAGCCCATTAGGCAAGTTGAGAAAATGAAGAAATTGAACTTTGTTATTAGCTCCCTGGGCCTGGGGAAGCTGCTGATGGTGAAGGCCGGGGCCTTAGCGGATTGGATCCATGCTTAGAATTTAGAGATTAAAATCACTTCCCTGGTTGAGTAAGACTACACATAAGCGACTAGTGGTATTACTTAAGCCCTATTACATTTTTTTGTTGGTTCATTTCATTGATGAATTTTTGTAAATTTATTAATATATTTTACACCTAATATATACATATCTATCTATGTAAGGATCAATGGTAAATATCTAGACACTCACTTTACAACCCCTGTTATGTAAAATGAATTATTATATACTTTATCCTGCCCTAACCCCTTACAATATAAAGAGTTATATTACATGAAGAAAATCTCAAATAATGATGCTAATTGCATATAGATAGATAGATTATGTTGAAGAGATTTTTTATCGACAACTAAAGTACATAATTTTGAGTTTTATCAAAGATAGATAGTGATAATGACAACTAAAGTTGACTAATTAACTCTATTATCTATTATATCAATGATTAAATATAATTTAAAGTATGAGAGAGGCTAACAAAGACAAGATAGATTTTTAACATGGTTTGACCCATTACTTGAAAAATTTACGTCCACAATTATGTCATTTATCTATAGTAATACAAGAGTATGCTATGTTACTTATAGTAGAGACTTGGAATGTCTCCTTATTCACTTTGAGTTGGAACACTTAATTCTTAGATGTCTTGTTTTCAAGTCTTACCTTTGTATAGGTTCTTTATATTTATAGGACGAAGAGGTAGACTTACATGCAAATAGTATATTTAAGTATTTATAATTTAAATTTGATTCTAGATATTTATTTATACTCTAATCATATAAAAACAAGATAATGTGACCTCTATTTAATAAGCGATAATCGTTTTTCCCTATGAATATGAGAGAGAAAGGAAGTTAATCTTACACATTTTGAGGATATATATTGTCATATAGGGTTTTTCTCGTCATCTCTAAGTAGTAGGATTTTTTCTCATTTTTTTGATAATAGGTGGATAGCTTACATGTTTGGTCGTCATTCATTTAACTTGTAATTACGCAGTTGTTTCCTAAGTGTCATACCTATGAGTTTGATCAAGGAAGAGTTTTTATTGTAAAACATTTACCTCGCAAGTTCTATAGTATGAGTATGTCTTTAAAAGCTTTTTAACTTTCGGCTTAAGTAACACATGGAGACTCAGTGTAAGTTATGGGAAATTGTAATGATAAAATCCATACATTGTATTTAATATGTCATATACTTGTGCCATATGTCAATCATGACAATTCATATCACCAAAGAGTTTTGATGAGTATGCTTTATATGCATCATCAAATCAATGACACATGCTGTAAGGTTACCTCAACTAATAGGGATTGCTTCTTGCTTTCTAGTTTTGCTTATAAAACTCATTGACAATTGATTTTTCTGTCTTAGATTTTTCTAGAACTTTTAACATTTTGTGTTATTTCATAAACTTTTATGCAATTCATTTTTTTTTTTTTTTGAAATAGGGTTTATGAATGATAGTTTCAAATAGAGTTAATTTTAAGAAATGTATAAAGTAACTATTGTGTTGTTTATTTTTATATTGCCTACAAAATGTCTTGTTTAGTTAACTAGGGATAAAGGCTTTAAGAACTCATAATTTAGATCTTTGTTTAAGGATTCATGTCTTTTAGAATGCACTATTGTCAGCCTATTGGTGTTGAATCAATAATAATTAGGTGAGAAACATATGTTACAAGTTGATAAGGGATTGAAGCCAATGAGGCTTCTAGAGAAAAGACTATGGGTTGTTAAAAGGTTGTTAAGAGTCTTCTTATGATCGTTGAAGTTAGCATCACAAGGGCTACTCATGCGATAGATAAGGTTCATTCTCCCATCTTTGCTTCTTTTTTTTCACAATCTTTTAATACCAAAGACAATATCAACTTGTTTCCTAACTTTGCCTCCATGACCTCCATGATGAGAAAGTGTGTCTTAGAAGATGTAAGGGTAAAGTTTGGGGGAATGAGAATGTTGATAAAATGTGATACTTGTTAAGGATAAAATCAAGGAACATATATTATATTTGTTTTGTCATTTCCATTTTGGTGCTAACTTTAGTACCATTTTTTTTTCTTATCTATAGCTCTTGAACATGTTCTATCCACAATGATACAAGTCTTACCCTCATGAAGATGGATATCTATGAGTGTGAGAACTATTCACTCAAGGATGAGGTAGTGTCTTTGAAGAGAGAACTTTTAGCATCAGAAGAAAAGTTAGAGGTTATAGAGGCTAAAGTTGAGGCTAGGGATACTATGTTTAGCATTTTAAAGAGACACCTACTAAAGAAAGAATATAAGTTGAATCAACTATGCCCTTAGCTACTTGACCTGAGTAGGCAATACCACGAGAGATGGCAAGCGAAAAGGCTAGATACGTAAGTATACCAACTAGAGGCCTTACTTTTGAAAGTAATAAGGTAAAATGATGAATTAACATACAAATTAAGTCACTGAAGTAGCTATTTAGCTTTGGGTTTTTGACTATGACTTCACTTTAGGGTTTAAACTCCATAACTTATATATTTATCCATTGGCCTTCATATTCAAAGTTAAGGAGTAAGATTTTAGGGATGCAAGTGTAATATTAACACTTTTAAGGGTTTATTGATATTTTACTCTAGTCATGTCATGTGCTCACTGATCTAGCCAACAACAAGCTTGAGCTTGACTTGATTACACCTTTAAGTAGGATTGAGTGGTCCTAGATTAGAACTAGATTCCTCAAAGGTTTGGTCATCTAAAGCTTTTCCATCCCATTTTACACAAGTCATCTAGGAAGAATGATACCTTAAATAATGGTAGTGAATAAATATATACAAGTTAATGGACCATGTTTTTAGCTTCAAATTGTTAACAAGATTTTTCATCACCAATTGAATTACGTAAGTTTAAGCCTTACACAAGATATGATACAATAATAGTGATTAAATTTAAGTATATAACCTTGTTATGTATTATAAAATGATTAAATATAATTTAAAGTATGAGGAAAAGAATAATGAAAACATGAGCAATTTTTAATGAGGTTTAACCCATTACTGGAAAATCTACATCCATAATTATGTTATTTATTTGTAATAAATACAAGAGAATATTGTGTATGGGGCTCCTATGTGTTTTAATTTGATGAAAAACTATGTTAAAATATCTAACTTGTCATTGCATGAATTAAGTCATGACAAAGAGGAAAAAAGTTATTTATTTTATAGTTTTGTTGAAGCACATGACTCTGTGTGTCTTGATAGCACTATAAATCAGTTAAACATTTTCTCTTCCTCTTTCTCTTTTATTTTGTTTTTACATGCTTTATATTTGGTTGATTATTTGTTTGACTTTTAAGTTGGTTTAATTCATATTTGCATATAACTTTGATTTTGAGTGAAAATATTTTAAGTTACAAAAAGTTTTTTCAAATCCTATTCACCTCTTCTAAAATTAGTCATTAAGTGTCTTGGGGTTCTACATTTTGTTACCATAGCAGAGACTTGGAATGCTTGGTTCTTTGCTATGAATTAGATTGCTTTATTTTTATGTCTTACCTTTGTGTAAGTCCTTTATACATATAGGACGTGAAGAACAGAGTTATATGTGGATATTGTATTTAAATATTTATAATTCAATATAATTTTAAAGATTTATTTTTATTTTAATTATACAAAAAAATGCAATAACTACATTGATAACATGATTTTGATTTAATAAGAGATGATCACTTTTTCATGTAGACATGAAAGAAAAGAAAAAAATAATCTTGCATATTTAGAGGAAATATATTATCATTTAGAGTTCTTCTCATCGTTTTTTAGTAGGATTTTTTTTTTCGTATTCTTAAATGATAATCGGATAAATTAAAATAAATGTAGAACCAGAGAACAAGCAACAAATTTTATCATAGTAGAAGAAGAAGATATCTGGTCTTGTGTTGTGGCCTAGCTGGGCCGCAGCAAGGGTGGCCCATTAATTAGAAAAATGTTTAATGGAGGTGCGGGGAATCGAACACCGTGCCTCTCGCATGCGAAGCGAGCGCTCTACCATATGAGCTACACCCCCATTTGATATCTTCAGAGAGTATTATATATATTTAAAGAGTCTGCAATACCGGTGATCTCGTTTGGGCTCATCGGTGTGCTCTAAATTATGCTTATGTCTAACCAATAAAAGAGGAGAAAACAGGAGCACATGCGTATCCCATTTCTCAGTTCATTAATAATTTCCAAGCCACTTCTTTTCTACTTCTTGACTTTCATTCATCTGGGTTTCGCTAAAAATAATAATAATTAATATTTTGGGTTTTCTTTTACAAAGTTTTCTTTTTATTTTATTTTTGTAAAGTCATGGGAGATGCATATTGGCCTAGTAAAACACTTACCAAGTAAGTCCTCATAGATAACTTTTATATATATTTGGTCAATATTATAGAAAGAAATGGCAGCCTCAAAGCGTCGAGCTTGTTGATTTTGTCAAGATTCAACAGCTGAACACTCATTTGTTGGCTTTGAAATTAAAATATGAGCTCGTTTTAAGGCAAGAAAATGGCATTGGCAAGTTAATTTCTAAGGATTTTGTTGTACAATCAACTCTTTGTCGGCAATTTCACAACAAATTACAATCCATTCAAAATTTCACTCTCAAGGTCAGGCTGGCTGGCCGGCCAGAAGTGAAGTCCTATGCTATGATCATCTAATTGTCTCTCTCTTCAGCAAATCATTTTAAACAGAAAAGAACTGTACAAGGATCCAGGAACAAGCCAAGAAAATTCCTATCAAATTATAGAGAAGTAATATACAAGCAAGAGTAAGGATTGGCACGCTTCAAACCCCATACAGAAAATTCCCAACTTGCCGTCCGACTCATATAAGAAATCCTCCAACAAACCTTTGAAAAAAAACTCATCTCCTCTTCCCTTTCCACACCTCAATTATGTTGATCAACCTTCAAATTAAGCTTTGACTGGGAATGGACACTGATGTGGAGAAGGTTTACGTTGCCGTTGGCAACGATTTGCAGGATGGACTCAAGACTTTGTCTTGGACGATTACAAAGTTTGAGTCTCAGCCAGTCTCCATTGTCATTCTTTATCTCACCTATGACATCTCCAGGGATTTTGTTTACACCCCGCGTAAGTTTTTTTTTTTTTTTTTTTTTTCAGATTTCTTCTTTGCTTGATCGGCAGTCTTTTATTGTTATTTTCTGGTTTTGATTTGTTGGATCATTGTTTTCAGTTGGTTGCAAGCTTCCTGCAACTTCTGTCAGTGATGAGGTGCTCTTAGATCATCGGAAGTATGAAGAAGGGAAGATTGAAGAGTTACTCTCCAAGTATAAAGCTTTCTGTGGAAAGGTTTGAATGCTTCGTTTTATTTTCTTTGATATATGAATTCAGTAATTTATTTGTTTGCATTTCATCTTTAAGATTTTTCTTTCTGATGTCTTAATAGGTGAAAACTGAGACGCTGAAAATTAGAAAAAACGACGAACCTGTTCATAAAGTGGTGTTAGATTTGATCTCAGGACTCAAAATAACCAAACTTGTCATAGGAATTCCTTTCATGAAATCCTTATCAGGATCAGGGTATGTTTTATTTTCTTTCCAGGATCATTACTAAGTCTAATTGTTAGAGAATTTTTTGTTGATATAATTTCAGTTATCAACGATTTCACCATCCTCAGGAAATCAAGAAGTGCCATTAGTGGATCGTTCTTTGTTCACCTACAAAAGCCTGAATACTGTGAGTTGTTTGTAATATGTGGAGGGAAACTTGTGTTCCTGAAGGGAAATAACGAGGAAGGAATCATGGAGGATGATCAAGGACTCATACTTGCAAGAATGGGAGGCAACTTTAGAAGTAGAATCACTAAAATATTCACAGAAAATTATTCTATGGGAAGAACCCCTCGCATACCAAATTCACCAAGAAACCTGGATTCCCCCGATTCACAAAATAACTGGGAAAAACATGTCCAGGATATAGACAATTATTTCGACCAATTGATGTCTTTAAACTCAGACGAAGCAAATTCTGAAGTTGAATATGAGGTTCTGCAAACAAGTCCAATGGAAGCAATTTTGGCAGAACGCGAGGATTCTACTATGGTAAGCTTCAGTTGTCATCAAAGATAGATACTTTCTGTAATATGTGGACATGATTTAGCCCAGTTTATATTGCATTACTTTCCAAATTTCTGCAATTGGCTTGTTCTTTTTATGTTATCTTTATATGGTTGCTTTTTTACTTCCAAGGGATAGGATAGTGGTAGGGATATGTGATTAAATTGAGTGGTTTACCATGGCCATTTCAGCCCCATTGTCTAAGCAGTACTCGGAATTTTGTTTTGTTGTAGAGATGGTCACTTTACAGCCAATTACTGTGGAAAAAACATATTGTAAAATTGTGGTTCTTTGGGTCCCTATCACTTGACTTTGTATTCAAGCCATGATAATGATAAAGCTAGATTAATCATCACAATATTTTTCTTACAAATATCAACATTTGGGTATCATCAGAGTGTTGCAGAAAAAATGGAATCGCTGAGAAGTAAACTAAACGAAGCTCAGGAGATGATCCAGCTGCAGAGAAAAGAGGCGAAAACCAACACTGAAAGATACAAAAAAGCTGAATGGGCTATATGTTTATGCACCACAAGGGTATTACTAAAAACTGTTGATTTCTGTTTTATACAACTTTCTTGCATCATTCGTATCTTTTAGTAAATTATTTATTGATTTCCAGGCTGAGAAGCTTGAAATTGTAAGAAAAGAAGAGCTGACAAGACGGTTAGAAATACAGAAAAATATAGATGATGAGAAAGAACGACTGTATGAGATCTCAAGGGATGTAGAAGAGAGCAAAAAAAGATTGAGTTCACTTTTGGAACTCCAATCGGAGCTCTCGAACAAGCTTCAATTGTCAACAATGGCAAAAGGGCATGCGGATAAACAATTGGAGAAGGTGGTGATAGCAAGGGCGGAACTGGTTAGAGAGATTGAGGAGCTGAGACGAGAACGAGATGTTTTTCATCGTAGAATCGAGTTTTGTAAAGAGAAAGATGCCATTGCAATGGTTACAAGGTCAAGTGAAGAACTGATAAGTTGTGGTTATAAAGAGTATGCAGCCGAGGAGATTAGAATGGCCACTGATGATTTTTCTGAACGTTTGAGATTGAAGTGTGGTGGAGATTGGACAAATGTGTATCGAGGACGAATTAATTTTTCATCTGTTGCCATCAAAATGCTCAGCTCAGGATTGTCTCGGGATGATTTCCAAGCTAAGGTAAGCAAATCTTCATGAGACCTGATCAACATTTTGGTCCTATATATAACATGACCCTGAACATTGTGTATAATTTAATACTTCCAAATTTATGCTGATTTTGCAGGTGAAGCTTCTTACAGACATCAGACACCCTCACTTGGTTGCCATAATGGGTTTCTGCTCAGACTTGAAATGTATAGTTTTCGAATACATGCACAATGGTAATTTAAGAGACATACTATTTACCTCTAAAAGGAACTACAGAAAACATGGACGGGCCCTTGGGTGGGCTGACCGGGTACGCATTGCTCACGAAGTTTGCTTGGCCGTCTGCTTCCTCCACTCGGCAGAGCCCAGACCCATTGTGCATGGCCACCTCACACCATCAAACATCCTCCTCGATCGCAATCTTGTTGCAAAGATTAGTGGTGTTGGGTTGGGAAGATTTAGTGATCAATGTGATGAAAGATCGGATGTTAGAGCATTTGGGGTGTTGGTGTTGCATCTGTTAACCGGGAGGAATTGGGCGGGACTTGATGAGGAAGCGATGACGTTGGATCGGACAGCCCTAGTCCAAGTTTTGGATGAGATGGCTGGAAACTGGCCCTTGGATTTGGCAGAGGATATGGCTAAAATAGCAATGAAATGTTTGTCAGTAAGCCAAGGGGCCCATAAAGATATGAGAATTACTAGTGTAATCAAAGAGCTTGATGAATTGAGGAAAAAGGCTGATGGCTCGACAGCAAGAGGAGTTAGTACGGAGGTGACTGGTAAAGAAGAGGAACCAAGCGATGTTCCCAGGGTTTTTCTCTGCCCTATATTTCAGGTCAGTGTTCATTGAAAGAACAGAGATGCCCCAGTGGTCCTATCCCACGCTCTTCATCTGATCAGTAAAACTTGATTCACATGCTGTTATTTTAATGTTGGTTGCAGGAAGTAATGAAAAATCCACATGTAGCGGCAGATGGATTTTCTTACGAGTTGGAAGCAATGGAGAAATGGCTAGCAATGGGGCATGACACTTCTCCAATGACAAATCTAAGACTTGAGCACAAGCTTCTCACCCCTAACCTTACCCTTCGTTCCCTAATTCAAGATTGGCATCATAAAAACTCAACTCTTTCTTCTTAGAATAATACACTATAGCTTTATATTCTCTCTGTAAGTTTCTTTGGTTTTGCTCTTCACTTTAATTCACCTGATTATTCTTATCTTCCTCAACTTTGCATGCAAGCAACCATTTATTTTCCAAAGGATACACCAAAAGAATGTTTTAGCTATGTATATAGTAAGAATCAATCATGTTTTTCAATTACATCCCGGGAGGATGAACGAATAGGTTACAAATACGCAACTACTACTACTTAATTCCTGTTATAACAAATCAATATGTATTGTCTGCTATATTTTCCTTTTCTTATCTTAAACATACTATCTCCAAGCTTCTTCAACTGCAATATGGGAAGCTTCACAATTCATTCAACAACAATATGGGAAGCTTCACAATTCATTCAACAAGTTGTCGACTACCATATACTACATATTCGAACCTCTTGACCTACTGAAAAACCTCGAGACCTTTCTAGACAAGGAATAATCTGCCTGCAAGGATGGATCATTTGCCATGTCTTCTGCGTGAGACCATGTGTACACCCCTCGTTCTTGCCTGCTGCCTGGAACGGTATTCTCTAGTAGAAATGATACTATGAAGGTCACCACCATGGCCATTGACATGAGTCCATTTATGGCAAAATCAAGCTGACAGGTCCAGTAAGAATATTACTGATAAGCTCTCGTGTATCACAAGGATTAAAAAAATGACATCATATAATTGTCGATAAATTCTGACAAGTACTCTTATCATCTCATATACATGTACATAGACTACTCAGTAGACCTGTGTATTTAATCTGTGCAAATTTAACAAACTATTGTCACCCTTGCTTAGAGGAAAGTTGATGCAAGACCTTATGCAGACAACATCAAACTAGAAATAAATTGTGATGAAGACTTACTTGTTTGCTGCCTGTGTGCGCTGGTCCATTTGATGCTGCTGAATAAGGGATAAAATAACTTGGCAATATTAAACTGGACTCAGGTTGATACTGTTGAAAGTAAGCAGGAACGGACAAACCAAGGAACAACGAAATGCCAACTATCATTATGTTCCTAAAACTTGCCGATTGACTATACTGCAAAGTTGAGAGACCCATTGCCACAAGAAGTGCCCACACGAAGCATAGTATGGAAGCAGCCAAGGCCAGTGGAATAGATGCAAGAATGGCACCGATTTTTCCTACAAATGAAAAACAAAGAAGCAAATATATTTACACCACATATAAGACATGAATAAACCTGATATATTTTCTAAGAAAAAAAAAATTAGTTGCATACTAAATCAAAATCCGATAATTACCAAAACTTTACCAATCAGACTCAAAAAATTTGGTTGGTTGCATACCAGTCTAGGCACATTAAAGCCTAACCAACTTAAATATATGGGCATCACACATGCAAGAGTACATTCATGTAAACATGAACAATATATGACTGTGATAATTCTGATTCAGAAATCTCAGATAGGTTCTGACCATTTTCAAATCTTGACTCCTATGAATGAAAATTAACATGTATACATGGAATATCTATAATTATAATAAGTCTGATTCAGAAATGTCAGGTCAGTTCTGCCTATTTCAAATCTTGAGTCCCCAGAATGAAAGCTATCATGTATACCTTTTAACTAAACATATGCGCAATATCACAAATTTCGTAGTCCAAACTCCCAAATCAATGCCAGTAGACCTTACACCTAGGTCCATCGAGAAGATTCCTGATTCTTTAATATGAACTCAGAAGAATTATTCCACTCTCAATCTTGGCTTTTTAGATGTATGTTTATGAAGAATTACCTACAAACGAGAAGAGGATCATGAAAGCTGCTCCAATTTCTACCGCCCTTCGGCTAGCCACCTTTGTTATATTAATGGTATGCATATTTTCTGTCAAGGTAGTTGAACCAGTACCTGACCCCCAAAGTCCGGCCAACATACTACAAAACCCTTCCAATGCAATTCCTCTGCTAACAACTCCTGGTGTTGGAGGTCTTGAATTGACTAGTATAGCAGTAGTGTGATATGTTCCAACCTGGGTAAGTTACAATTAGCGTCAGTGTCACTTACTATTCCTTCCCATTTTACATTCAGAGCTCTTATTTTAGACATTAAAATTCTTGAAGATCAACAGATAAAATTTGGCAACTCCATTATAATTTTGTTTCCATTATACCATGCAGACAAAAGTGCCAATGTTCTTCCCCGTTACTGATCTGGCACTTTGCGAATGGTAAGCCAGTTAGATATATAGGAGGGCAAACCCTTCCAAGACACAGTTTTTTCATAATGATAATCGAGTATATTCTACAAAATACTTTGGTGCATTTGAATTGTAAGCTACTAACCGTGTCCACCGATGCAACCAGTGACACAATGATCATGATTATGGAGGTCCTTAAATGGAAGATTGGGATGCCCCACTGTAGGGGGTAGGGGATTCTGACCCATGCAGCAGTTCTCCAAGCATTGGAAACATCAGTCCTGCAATGCTTCATGGTATATGCATGCTTTATACATGCATCAGTTAAGATGTTTGAACTGGGTATATCAGGGCTGCAACCTTTGTAGTCATATGCTCCACCAGCAGTCAAGAAGAAAGCATATATCCATATAATCAGAACACTCAGGGGAACCTGTAATGATTAAAAAAAGATAGTAACATGAATTAATGTTCAACATAAGAAGCATGATTTATATCATAAATCAGTTGAGCTCTTCTCACCACGGTTTCTTTCACTCTAATATTGCTAGACTAAGAAAAAGGAAGCTTCCTAGAGGAACTATGGTCCATCAGATTTTCCCAATTGAATTTAGGAAACTTAACTATGTATGTTTTAACTGATGACAAATGTGAAGATTGTAATGATTCTTTTTTTATTTATCAACATATTGATACAATGTATATATAGTACAATAGGAGGAAAAAAAATAAGGAATTAAAATTATACAATCCTAACTTTCCTAATCTAACATATTTCAACTTGATTTTCAACACTCCCCCTCAAGTTGGAGCATACAAATCATATGCACCAAGCTTGTTACAAATAAATTCAATGCGTGAACCTCTAAGTGATTTGGTCAAAATGTCTGCAAGTTGATCGTTGGAGCTAACATGACTAGTAGTTATACACCCAAATAAGATCTTTTCTCGAATGAAATGACAATCAATCTCTATATGTTTAGTTCTTTCATGAAATACTGGATTAGAAGCAATATGAAGTGCTGCCTGACTGTCACAAAGAAGCCTCATCTTTGATATCTTTGTAAACTTCAACTCATGAATCAATTGTTTTAACCAAACAAGCTCACATGTAGCCAATGCCATAGCGCGATATTCTTCTTCTGCACTTGACCTAACAACCACATCTTGCTTTTTGCTTTTCCATGAAATCAGATTACCCCCGATAAGAATACAGTACCCTGAAGTTGAACGCCTATCTGATGGGGATCCGGCCCAATCTGCATCAGAGTATCCAATCACTTGAGTATGTCCCCTGTCTTCATACAATAATCCTTTGTCTGGTGCTCCTTTGATATACCTTAGGATTCGAACAACTGCATCCCAATGTGAATCACATGGAGATTGTAGGAACTGACTAACTACACTGACAGAAAAGGAGATATCTGGTCGAGTGATAGTAAGATAGTTAAGTTTGTCTACTAACCTCCTATATCTACCAGGATCTGCAAGTGTCTCCCCCTGTCCTGGTACAAGTCTAGTATTAGGATCCATAGGAGAGTCAACGGGTTTACAATCTAACATCTCTGTCTCTTCTAAAATATTCAAAGCATACTTCCTTTGAGAGATAATTATACCAGACTTAGATTGAGCAATTTCTATCCCAAGAAAGTATCTGAGTGGTCTCAAGTCTTTTGTCTGAAAATGGTCAAATAAATGTTGCTTTAACTGATGAATGTCTTCTTGATCATCACCCGTGATAACAATGTCATCAACATAGACAACTAAGTAAATACACTCTCCTTTTGATGTATGTCGGTAAAATACAGAATGATCTGACTCACATCGAGTCATACCAAATTCTTGAATAACTTGGCTAAACCGTCCAAACCAGGCACGCGGAGATTGTTTAAGACCATACAGAGAACGACGGAGTTTACAAACCAAACCAGACTCCCCCTAAGCAACAAATCCAGGAGGTTGCTCCATATAGATCTCTTCTTGAAGTTCACCATGAAGAAATGCATTTTTAATATCCAATTGAAGCAGGGGCCAATGTCGTATAGCAGCCATAGATAAAAATAATCGAACGGAAGACATTTTGGCCACCGGAGAAAACGTGTCACCATAGTCCAAACCATAAACTTGTGTATAACCTTTAGCAACTAGTCGTGCCTTGAGACGATCAACTTTACCATCAGGACCAGTCTTAACTGTATAAACCCATCGACAGCCAACGGTGGAATGACCCGAGGGTAATTGAACCAACTCCCAAGTACCATTATTATGCAAAGCCGTCATCTCATCTAACATTGCTTGTCGCCAACCTGGACTAGAGAGAGCCTCACTGACAGATTTAGGAACTGAAATGGAGGATAAGGAAGAGATAAATGCATAATATGGTGAGGACAAACGATGATAACTAAGAAAATTGTAAATAGGATTAGGATTACGAGAAGACCTTACAGCTTTGCGAATAGCAATGGGAAACTGATCAGCAGGAGGTAGGGCCGTGACCGGTGAAGACTCAATGGCAGGAGGTGAGTCAGAAGGATCTGTCAAATCAGAAGTAATATTAGTACCTGCAGGAGAAGAAGATGGTGAAGAATCAGAGACCTGTAAAGGTTCAGAAGTATTTGGTGAAGGCTCTGAGAGAGGTCCCGACTCAATAGGTAGTTCAAGAAGAGGAGTGTATGTAGGCAACGGAAGTATATCAGTGATAGGAGATTGAGAGTTAGAAGAAGAAAAATAAGGGGACGACTCAAAGAAGGTAACATCAGCAGAAATGAAACATTGACGAGTTATAGGAGAATAACACTTATAACCCTTCTGGAGACGAGAGTAACCAAGGAAAATACACTTGATAGAACGTGCAGACAACTTGTCATTACCTGGAGAAAGATTATGGACAAAACAAGTGCAACCAAAGACACGAAGAGGAAGAGAATACAACGGACGAGTGGGAAACAAAATGGAATGAGGAATCTCATTTTGTAGCACTGATGAGGGCATCCTATTAATTAAATAGCATGCAGTAAGGACGGCATCAGCCCAGAAATGAAATGGAGCATGTGAATGTAATAGTAATGTACGAGCAGTTTCAATAAGACGCCTATTTTTGCGCTCAGCAACCCCATTTTGTTGTGGGGTGTAAGCACAAGAAGATTGATGAAGAATGCCTTGAGAAGACATAAAGGTTGTGAAAGGAGTTGAAAAATATTCACGGGCATTATCACTACGTAATGTACGAATAGAGGTATTAAATTGTGTTTTGACCTCAGCACAAAATGATTTAAAGATAGAAAATAATTCAGAACGATGTTTCATTAGAAACACCCATGTGCACCGTGAATAATCGTCAATAAATGTCACAAAGTATTGAAAATTTAAAATAGATTTGACTCGACAAGGACCCCACACATCAGAATGTATTAACTCAAATGGAGAGGAGGCCCGATTATTGACACGCCTTGGGAAAGAATGACGAGACTGTTTTCCAAGTTGACATGACTCACACTCGAAATAAGATAAACTGGATAAACTAGGGACCATTTTCTGAAGCTTAGACAAACTAGGATGCCCCAAACGATTGTGGAGAAGATTTGGAGATTCAGTGACTGTGCAGGCAATAGAAGATGAAGGCAAATAGAGTTTGTAAAGTCCTTGTGACTCACATCCCCTAAAGTCTATAAGGAGGACATTTGTAATAAAAAACAAGGTTAGCATAAAACATATACATATCAGCCTCTAAATTACCCAAAAGCTTAATCAAAGGGAAAAACCAAGCCTGCCTTCTGCTAAAATAACAAACGGCGAAGAAAGCCCATTTAAAGTACACAAGATGATTATCAAAGAGAAAGTTAACAGATCTTTGATAAAGGTAAAATTACCATATATACCAATGAGTATGATTATGTAAAACACTTCTCAGGTACTTTCAAATTGAATCTAGGAAAGGATAAAGAAACAATTTTATTTTGAAAATAATTAAGCCAATGCATGCAAATTACTGAGTTTTAGTTAATATTTTCTAATTGTACCTTGTTCATTTCTAAAGGCTCAGTGGCTCTAAATGACGTATGGGAACTCATTAGTGCAAAGAAGGATGTATAAGAGAGAGAGACTGACAGCCTTTGGTTGTCAAATAATATAGCTAAGCATTAAATGATTAATGTAGGCAGAAATATTTATGGTCATTCTTGCTGAAACCCAGTCTATCAGGCAGAATGGCATATTAACTCATCTTAGGCTGACCAAAGATCTTTTTGAAGTTTCAAGGAATATTGTAATCCAGTACCGCCGTTACAGTAGTTTCTCACAGGTCTAGAACGGGAAGACGATAAGAAGGAGAAAAAAATATAGAAAAGAGTAGAAATTAAAAAGAAATAACTCTCTGAATCTGGTGCTGCATCACCTCCAAGCCAGATTGACAAATTCCAGCAATTTTGCTGAGAATTAAACATTGAAAACTATCATTGCCAACCCAATCTAGATGAAGTGCAATGCCATGCATAGATGTTGTAAACCTTATTCCACTGATCACAAGGTAGACTTCATAAACAGACTATTGTTTGAGTTGGCTCATCTGACAGCCAAAACACTGCCCTACATCATCCAGGCAGAGAACATGATAGAGTGAGTTATGATATCCCAATGAATGCTAGGGTTCTTGCAGCCATCGATCAATACAAAAGAATCTCGTTGCCCAATATTTTGCATCATATTTTATACACCAGAGAGGAGTGGAATGAGATTGTGTTGCCACATCCTAATAATTAGGTTAAAACACCAATATTTCTCACATGTATGTCACCAGTGATCCTAAAAATCAAGGAGTATCTAATTATTGATTACAGTCAAAATGACAGGTGCACATGGATAGGTAATTCTTCTTTCTCCCGCAGGCAGGATGAGGAAAGGGTCAATCAGAGTTTCTCAATATTGAAGAGTAGTATTAAACTGTACAAGTAGTTTTTGTGACATTAAATTTACCAAGAATCAACAGGTTTAAACTTAAGATGCATACCGCATAAATTCGGAATAGACGATGTCCAAAGACAGATATTCCTCTCAGGTACTGAAAAAGAAACAATGTACAACAATAAGTTTGACAGATACTTTGTGATTTAGTTCACGTAAATATGAGCCAAAATATGGACAAAAATCTCAGAAATGAGAATGTAGAGAAATGAACAAATCTCTTCTACAACAGAATAGATTCTCACAAATCCATAGGGATACTTTGTAGCAAAATTATATATTTAGATTAGTTCAATCTTCTCAGGAAAATGCTTACTAGGGTAAATAAAAGGACCAACAATATCTGAGGAATGCTAATTTCCACACAACTTCCTGCTTGTGAAAAACCATAGCTAAAAAATGCTAAACCCACTGCAGCAACAGTTGGTGCCACCACAACAGGGTTAATCAATCTGCAAAACAACATAATATAGCAAGAAAAGAATGAAACAAATTAAATATCTTGTGAAAGTAATTGATATGGTGCTTTAGAAAATTTTCATTTAGTTTCATTTTTTTTCTTGAAAATTACTGATGAATCATATAGAGGAAGTATTGCATCCGTTACTACTGAATATCATAACATTCTTTCCATGGAAATGTCTATCAGTTACGATCCCACTGCACGGCATCTAAATTTGAAAGAATCTGAAGAAGATCCAATTCCAGAACACAAAGGAAGCCTAACAGTGCAAGAATATGTTCATGAATATATTCATCAAATTAGCACTACACCATACTGTAAGAATTGGAATATAAACCAAAAAAGAAAGAAGAGATTTCTAGACAAATGGTAGAGACAACATAGGAGTAGCTTCACTAATGCACCCAAGTGATCCATTAACTTTACTATTAGATGCACTGATACTGACTACACATGGAAATTATTTCTGGAAACCTCTTCATTACCTTAAGACAAGAGAAATTAAACCACTGAATCCCAATATGCTTTGGAATATTGAACCAACAATTATAGCTCCTTGAAGTTCCCTCATAATATGCCTAAATTTCTGCATCAATTTGAAACTAAGAAGTTTACATTAACAGAAAAAAATATCATTCATGGTCACAAGGTCCTTAATTCATGGAAACAGTCATTACATTCATTCCCATTAATTAATCTAAGAGGCTTACTGCCACAGATCATGGTACAAATTTTAATTTCTAATATTTTATAGCAAAACTTATGATAGCCTGAAATGCAGAATCATTTTGCTTGATTAGGAATATCAAAAAGATCTGTGATAAAGTTAACTCAAGGACAATTAATATTACAGTTATTTGTCTAACTGAACTTACGTGTTCTGTGAGATTTCGATACTCACGAGCATTTATTATAACTAGTGCTGGAGCCAAATATACAAATGAGCTCCCTTGAACTAATGGAAGACGGGTACCAAAGTAGGAATGCAATATTGTTGAAACTCCAGTAACCAGCAGCATTGTAGAAATCAATGTGGCAGTATCTTTCTGTCATCAGTTAGATGAAAATAAAAGTAAAAATAAATAAATAACAGTCAATTCACTTCCTAAACTGCAGTAAACATCAGATTATCCACAAGAGAAGATTCTTACATCTGTTCCACCCATGGCTGGTACAATAACCAAGGGGATGAATATAAGAGAACCAGCCAAAGATAAAAAATGCTGCAGACCATAGTATATGAGTGATACTGCAATAACATAAAAATCAAATAAGAGTGAGAAAAAGAATTAAATTTGCAGGTTGATTCAAGACTTCAACAAATTCAAGTATTAACATGTATGTGAAGATGGAAGTAAATATAGTTTTTACAATGAAAAATCATACAGAGAAAGCTATCACTGCAAATCATTATAACCAATTATGATATAGTGCAAGAATGCATGGATATAACCACTCTATCAACTATAATAGATATTTGAAATAAATGAGGATACTAGATAACCATCCAAATCAGATTGACATAAGCCATCAATCAAAAACAGCAATTGAAAAGAATTTAACATTCCCCATCTACATAAAAAAGTATCGCACATAACATGGATAAACTCCTTATATCACTTTGTATTTTCTTTGTGCTTAATTTTTTACTTTGGTTCATCTTTACTTGCATTTTATTTGCTTAACCAGTCTATCAGTAGCCATCATGGTTCGTCTCATTTAAAAGAGTAAAAATATACAAGATGTAATTCTTTCTGTATTAGATCTTTAACTAACATGATTCTCCCTTACTCTTAACTAACATCCACATTCATAGGCTGCACTAATTTGCTAGCTTACTAATGCTCCAACAATGCCACACTCCGTACCATATAAGCCATAACATCTAAGCTTATTCCTCATAGTTAATTAACAATTTAGCGGGAGAGAACCAACTAGAACTAACAAACACTAACAAAATCTCACATACGAAAAGACACCATAAAAGACAATAAAAAAAATAACATGAAAAACTAACCGAAACCCGGATTATCCCTCAGTCCAAATCTCATTTCTGATTGTCTGTGCCACCCGTCATCAGCAGGCTCTTGCCCATCTGGGTAAATATAAATTTGCTCATCTCTTTCAATTTTCTCTTCCTCTTTCTTATTTTCAACTGGATGAGCTACATGAACCTTATGGCCATTACCATTGCCAGTTCCATTTCTATCTCCATTTACATTCACATCCCCATTCAACCTCTCATCAACTTTATCCTCCAAAATAGCCTCCTCTCTAATCCTCCTTCTCTCCTTCTCACCACCTCTGACATTTCCATTATCTCTAAAGCCCAAAATTTCACCATTTCTAGCATTATCATTCCTCCTCCCATCAGGCCCAGCGCCTATATCAGCTTCGATTTCGGAGCCCGTATTGGGCCTCGTTCGCCCCAAAATAGGGTCAATTTCAATCTTAGGTGAAGATCCTCCTCTTCTACCCTTCTCTATGTCAAAAGCAGTACTATCAAACGTCTCACTAGCACTTGTAGTTGTTTCTCCAGAGAAAGTTGAAACAAAACCAGTTTTCTTAGCCCAAGATCTCAACTCTCTCGGATTATGATCGGTTTTTCGCACAAAGGGCTCAATATTTGGCAACATATTGCCCAGTCTTGTCCTGGCGCTAAGACCCTTTTGTCTCTTGTGCCCCTCCGTGGAATCTGAGGTCGACCCAGGTTCCATTTCAGCGTTATCTCAAATGGGCGTGAATTTTTTTTCCCAGGACAAATGAAGAGTAAGAACAGGTAGAAGAAAAGACGAAGGTGAATAAAAAATATATATATATATATAAAATGAAGATTGAGTTGAGTTGAGAGAAAGTGGAAGGAAAGCAAGAGTAGACGTCAGGCAGAAGTGAGAGAGATCATTATTGTTTTTATCAGAAGATAAAACCTTGGTATGTGATCAATGGTTATTAGTGAGAGAGAGTAGTCGGTTGAGTGGAGTGTTCTTCTGAGATTGAGCTTCAAATTCAGGCATCTTTTATTTATATAGCTATTTATTATTTTTATTAATTATTAAGTGGGTTTTCCTTTTAATGCACCTTTTAGATCTACATGACTGCTCGCGAGCCGCTTTCGAGCTGTGACTTTCATGCAAGTTTGAAATTACTTTAATACCCTTTACTAGCCGGTATGATGACGTCTTAATTATATTTTACTCCCTATTAATTTTTGAAGTCCTGCCGTTTTAAATAATAAGAAAAACCCCCGAACCTTGAACCTAAATAACTCAACTTTGCAAATTCCGTTAATTTATGTAAAATTCTATATATGTAAATAGTTTAATAGGTTTACGGACCTTTTAAATTTCCATTTTAGGGATACCTGCTAGGGAGAGTGTTCTGATATTTGATAAATTCATAATAGTCATGGAAATAATAATAATTATTATTATTATTATTATTAAAAATAAGAAAAATTAATAAATTATTTATTAATATCTGTTTTATCTTATAAATCCTAATTTTTAAACATTTTTTGATCCAATTTTTTTCTAAAAATTAGTTAAAAATAAAAATAATTCACATTCAATCTGTCTTAATTCAAGTAAGTAAATATTTCATTATTTTATTTAAAAAAATAAAACTGGAATTATGTAGTGATCAATCCTATTTTGCTCATTCATAAATTATTACTGTTTTTATAATTAATTTAGTTATAGGAATGGTTTATTTACTTCACATTAAAGGAAAAAAATTGATTGAAATTTGAGTTATAATATATGAAAAAACATATCGAAATAGGATTGTATGTGTTTTTTGGAACAATAAACATGATAGGCATAGTAGACATGGTTGGGTTAAATTTTCATTTTTTAAATTGTTTGGGTTTATTGAAGATTATATAAAAATCTAGGAGGTTTTAGGATAGTTTAGATTTGTAAATTTCATCACGTGAAGAAGTGTGGATGTAAAAATGTTTTACTACCATAACATGTTGATATAACCAAATAAATTTTTTCAATCGTAGAAATTTTTCTTTTCGAAAACGGTTAAAATAGCATTTATGATTATATATAGAGAACAATGGATATCTGAAGATGACAACAGGACAAAATATGATGGTGCAAATAAAAAAACTGTTGATAATTAAATAAGAAATTAATTATAAAGGATTAATTAAGGTTTTGAGCTCTCGTCTGGAATCAATTGAAAGTGTATTCATATCCACACACACACATATGAATGTTGAAAGCTCATTCAATAGATTGCTTTACAAGATTCAAGATGATCGTGACGTCAGAACTCTAATGAAGTTATGTAGAGAAAGAAAGAGAGAAACAATTATTTATGCGAAGGTGAGTTGTAAGGAAAGAATAAGCAAATTTCAAAAAGAGCATTCCAAGGAACAACATATAGAGGGACCTTCAATAACAGGGAATGATGATGACTATTCTATGTCTGTTAATGTAAAAATCATACAATTAGATCGTTTTACATTAAAATTTTACATATCTTATCTTTATAATATTAATATATTACATTTCAAGTCAGATAAATTCATCTTATATCATTTTACCAAAACTAAATTCTAGATGACTTAATTATGACTTGAAATAATGCATATTCCATTATGCATATTATCATGAACATACATGAATCAATTTGTAATTCTTTACATGAATTAGAATACTAAATAACCGTACAACCATCAAAATGAAAATTTTAGCATGTTCATCCATGTTCCACTAAGGCTAAATGTGTCACACACAGTTTCATCAAAATTTCATTAAATTTGAATCAGAATATACACATATTCATGCATACAGGCATGTTCTCAATCACCAGTGATAATGCAATAATTTTTCAACCAAAATTACACATTCATATGCTTGTAACATAATTCCTCAAACTATTTCATAAGATCACGATTTTTCAATTTTTAGGCATAAAAAATTAACATGCATGTCACATGCAACCATCAACATATAATGATTATCAATTTTCAAGTAAAAATTGTCTACATGCATCATTTAAAGCCAAAAATTAAGATGCATGTCACATGCAAGCATCAATATACATCAAGAAACATTTTCAAGGATGAATATTCACTTACATGACATTCAAATACTCATTCAATCAACCACGGAGCAATCTTTAGAATTTTCAACCAAAAATTCAATAAACATGTTTATAATCATATGTTTTTCCATCAAACGTCATTACAACATAGAATGAAACAAAATTTCATACAAAATAAGCCTGGTTTAGACATGTAAGAGAAAATTGTAAATATTTAATTTTTCAACAAATAAGAAACATGTATGGCTTGATATATATATTTAGCATACCATTATGTACAACAATAACATATTTAACCAAAAAAATGAACATACAAAGGCCAAAATTGGCCTTGATACAATTTGAAGGTTTGAAAGAAGAAGGATGATGAAAAACATAAATGCATGTCCATAATATACATGTTATGAGTTGTATGATAAAAATAAAAATAAAACATAAGCTTATGATGTAATCAAAAACTTGTCACATTTATGGATAATTATGATTGTACACCCATGCACGATCATTCAATCATGTTTTGAATTGCCTCGTAAGGTTATGACTGTACACCCATGCATGATCACATCTATCTTAACCTTACGGATGCATATCACTCACCTACTCATGTATGGTCACATATTGTCATTTGTAACAATAACTCTAGCTATACAATCTTCATCAACATTTATGTTAGGGTTTGTATCGTCTAGCTTTGTATTTATTGATGTATTTCTATGTATTTATTTGATATTTGTATAATTTATAAATACATTATGATTACTAATAAGATGAGGTATTCAATTATATTATTGTCTGATACATATAATATGTATTTGGTATGATAAAACTAAGACGATAAAATCAAATGACTGATCATATTTTTCATATTTGTTTATTAGTAGTTATAAAAAAATTGTCCATAATACTAACATCATTATAAATCTTAGACATGAGTGATGTGTTAATGATTGTGGGCTTTTATTTTGTGATTTTTATAAATTTGATATTTGTGAACATTGATTTTTTGTGTTTGTGGGGAATTTTTTTTTTTTTATTTTTAGGAATTTAACATTTCATCTTTACCAAATGTGGATTCCTCTGAAGTTTATAACAATCACACAAAAATATGAAACAATAAGCAAACTAGAACTAAGAATGCATGTGTTCAAATAGGTTATTGTTCTTCTTAATGTTTAACAAGTTCAAAAAAATAATAATAATAAAGTTAATCTTGAACTTTCTTTTTTCAATTTTCCTACCCATTTGGAAAACTAAATTGAACTAAAAACAACAAACAATCTTCTTTAATTCAGATATTTTATAGACTAGAGAATCTAAAAAGAATAAGAAAACATCAAAATTTTGACCATGAATCTCAAGTCTTGATCAACAAAGTTAGCTAAATCTATATTTCGACCAAAAAAATAAAGTTAGTTGAATCCATACTTTACCCAAAAAAATATTTGTTGAATAGGGAGTATACGATTCTTCTTTTAATCTAAGAGGGGGTACGTGAATTTTTTTTTTGCCTATAGAATTATTTGTAATGTTATCTAGTCACAAATACCCTATTTATATAACATAAAATTATCCTTCGTAAAAATTAGTAAAGTATATGTTTCAACCAAATAAAAGTTGGCTCAATAGATGGTATAAGACACTTTTTTAGTCAAAGAAAGGGTATACAATATCCTTTTTTGGGCAATAGAGGTTTAACAAAATTCTATCAGGCCAACACTCTATTTAGATAGTATAAAATTATGAGTTGATAGGATCATTTATAATTCTACCTAACTTCATATTTGGATAATATAAAAGTATGTTCTCTAAAAGTTAGTCGAATCCATGCTTTGTCTACAAAAAAGTTGGTTGAAGGGGGTTATGAGACATTTTTTTTTTTATCCAAGAGTGGATACATGAAATTGTTTTGGCTGATAAAGGAGTATTTGCAATTTTACTTAGTTGTTACCCATTCGAACAATATAAAATTATCCTTAGTAAAATTAAATATACTCGGTATATTTATTAAAAAATAAGGCTGTCAACCATTTTTTATTATCTTCAACTTTAGCCAACATACAAAATTATGTTTTGTAAAAATCATAAGAATCCTTCAATTTTCAATAACCCATCTAAAAGTTAATGTAATCAACCAATGATAACCAAAACTTTCAACTAACAAAATATAAAATTTATAAAAATTTAAGATAATTAAATGTTGAAGACAATTTTGGACAAGGTATAGATTTCAAACAACTGTCACATACCAAAACTAACATTTTCTTTCTTTGAATTGATTGAGCCACCATAAAGAAGAGTTACTCCAATGAAGATGAATTGAGTAAAGACGTAGAAAATGGAAATAAATGAAGATGAAAATGATATTTGTTGGGGGAAAAAGTAAAATTTACTTGTTATAAATTCTGACCTCTAAAAAGTATAATTTAATATAATTTTTCATTACAAAGTTTTGCTTTTAATTTTTCTCAAATTTAGCCAACTTAGAAAGACATCTTTTTGTTGTTATTTATAGAATAAGACATAATTCTAATTTATTTTCATAAAAATATGTAATGATTATTGAAATAATTAATAATTTGGATAAGAGATTTCTTCACTATCAAGGTTGTGTAGTGGGAGTATGAGGCTGATTAGAAAGATAATTGAGATAGTGACTATGATCACAAGAAGTTTTTTTGAAAAAGGAGCGGATGGGTCCTTGAGAAATTGATAAGCACAAGAAATGTCTCAGAGTGAGGACCTTTGTGTCACATTCAGTTGGACTTTCTAGCTCAACGTTGCTTGAATGCGGCTTCTTTAGCATAAAGACTTGTAATTTTGGTGGTCATTGTTCAAGCCAGATGAAATCAGAGCCTTACACGTTTATCATCTTAACTAACAGGTAGTTGTTAGGCATAATCAAAATTAGGACTCCATTTGGTTGGCGTAAACTCGGAAGGATAATCATCAATTGGTTAGTGGGGATTGAATTAAAAGTATAATCCAAGATCCAGTGCATAAAATAAAAGAGACAATTCTCTCTTTTCATATTGTCCAACACGACAAATACTACATCCCAAAAGCCTACAAGAAAGCTAAGCTTTTGATGTCATACCCTATTTCGTTTTTGTTCAACACCCTTCCTTCAGGGCAAATTTTGTATCCAAACATTATTTTAGAAATTTTCATCAACAAATCTAACCTCCCCAAAATTAATTTCACAAATAATCCAGCAGTCATTGAGACTCTTTCCCCCTGAGACAGTCAGCATATTTGTCACAACTAACCAAATCTTCTACCTGTTTTTTAACTGAGAAACTGTACCCTTCAAAATTTCCTGCTTTCAAATCTCTACAATGGTGAAATGAAACATCTTATTGAAAGAGGCAGCGAATTGTTGTAGCAGTGATAATACATACGCTCACTTGGTGCCTCTCCGAAGAGTATAAGCATGAGTGTGAGCTGTGTATGGTGGAATCAGCTAGTGTTGAGGATAGGTCAGAGAAAAAGAGAAGGGGAGAGTTGTTCTATTTGTTTATCATACGTAAAATTAACATCTATAAAAGTAGAATACAAATTAATCTTTTAAATGAAATTGATAACAACCCCTATCTTGGCATTCACCAGGATAACTTTCCATGCTTACCAAAAATGTTGGACCCGATCCAAGACAAAATATTCCACAATACTAGACCTGAGGATCAGTTAAAACTAACCAATATCTCCTGCCAATATACCCATCTTAGAACAAGAGGATCAAGACTTTAGAGCCAGTTTATGAAATAACCAGAAACAACAATCTCACCAACCATTGCTCTCTATACGTCTATCGAAACTGGGAGACAAAACGAGAAAAGTATGAGGACCAAGTTCGATAAGTGATTATGTTTTTCTGACTCCAATTATGCACAAACATCTTGACAGAATGACTTTATTCAGATACAAATGATGTGAAGTTAAAATAAAAAACATTAAATAGTTTCAGTTTACTTAGAATTACATAACTCATTCTTTACATTATCAATCTTGCTAATAAAACTCCAGTTAACCACAACAAGCTTATGTTGAAGGGCAAAGACAAAAAAAACACATGGATGGTTATAGAGTTCCATGATTCAATACTGTTCCCCAGTCATTCAATACAAGTAATCACTCTAAGATCTAGCACTTCAAAATGAGGCCCTTCAGCACTAATAATGTCACATAGTTTGTTATGAATTTAAATAACATAAATCTGTAAAATTATCACTCTTAGTTAAGGAGAATACAAATTCATTGTAATTTCAATCACTGACTAGGTAAAGAGTGTAATTGTTTAAAAGGAGAAGACCATTTCCTACCACAAATGAACACTCCCAAGTTAGATGTTACCACTATGACTTATATGGTTATCTACCTTAAAGATTTAATCAGCAGCCTAGACAGCAGTGTCTTCAGTCAAATACCTTTTTCATTATTAATGCACAACCTGAAATTGCTTCCTAACACATAATTTCTCAGGCATTACCATCGCATAAAATTAACCAAAAGGGAACCCCAATGATCAGCAAAAATTCCAAAAGCATTGTATCACCAACAACTTTTTTTTTAACATTCTCAGATTCCCAGACAACTTGCTCCTTATGTTGCAGTCATCTTCAAAGAAGTTTCTTCATTGATTACAGTTCAAACAAATTTAGGGTAAACTTGGACAATATACTACCAATGAATCTGATTTCCTTTAAAATTATTAAATGTGCAAATCTTTGTTCAGCCATATCACATTCTTCTAATTCACATCACATAGAAATCCTCCACATTAAACTTTTTTAATTTCCAATCGCCAGGAAAACAAAAGAACAATAATTCAAATGGTATGAACTCAGAGACCATATCCCATAGAAAACTTATTTTATGCACATTACACGTTACATTATTGGAAAGGCCACTTAATGCCCACTTTAACTCACGCCAACCTGACCTACATATGCAACAAAAGATCCTGTTGAAACAACTCACATACTCTGAAACATTCTCTTAAAAGTGAAAGCTTGATATTAGCCATAATCTTAATTAACCCATCCAAGTTCTGCTTGTGAACAAATTTTCTGCCATTTTTGCATTTGAGCATCAGATGCCATAAACAGTTTGTAAAATCTTTATCCAGTTAGCATTAATGGACAAGATTGCACATTTCTTTATTCATGATTCACTAAAAAGATTAATTCTAATCCCCATAATTAGCAATTACTCAATTGACAGAATGCTTCAGCTTATCAGATATTAATAAGAACAACTTACATTCCGTAATTACTTAACTTTGAACTCTTAAAGAAAGAAACACTATTTACATTAAAGATACAAAAATATATTTATATATCGCAGGTAGTAATCGATTCCTCATAGCCATCAAACATTACAAACAGCAGAAAACGACATTCTTTCTAAAAGAAACAAAGCAAAAACGACATCAATGACCAGAAAGAAAATCGTATAAAGAAAAGGAATCAGCAAAAATCACCGGCAAGAGAATCCTATTTACTTCGGAAGCGAAGAGAAGAGACGTGAGAATTGTTCTTGCTGCTCGCGAAATTGTCGTTTAAGGAAATTCTCAAGAATCTCCATTACCAAAACGAATCGTTTCATTTCCTCAAGGCGGCGGCTGAGCTCGGCTTCTCGAGCTCTAGCTCGCTCCAGCCGCGCCTCCGTCGCAGCCAGTCGGCCACGCAACTCCTCCACTGCCAAAGCGTGGTCGTTTAAAGTCGGATGAGTCCTTGAAGGAGTGAAAGGGTCCGGTGTTAACGATCGTCGGTGAGGGTGCCCGTAGCACATGATTCGGATTGATCTTGATGATGATGATGATGATGATGATGATCAACTGGTTTTTTGCGAGAAAAGATTTTCGCACTTTCGGGATCAATGATTGTCAGCTCGTTAATCTGGACCGTTGGATCTTACAATACTCCACTATCTGTAACATTATCAACATAATTAAAAAGTTTTTTAATTAATAAAAATTTTAATGGAAAGTAATAGATTGGCCCAAATTTGAGGGTCAATAAAAATAACCACACTTCCCAATTTTACGCTTACATACCTATACTATTGGGATTTGACTCAAATGCCGTGTAGGCGTATTTTCATCCATTCTTTTTACATTTTCATGATTTTAGTTTGATATTTTGATTCCTTTTTCAAAAAATTCTTGCTTCCAACCGATTGATAATAGTCCATCATCGTCATCGGTATCCATATACAATTCTATTCTATTAGTTTTTTTCATTTAGTCTACTTAAGGTTGGATTCAAGCCGAATCAAATATAAACAGTAACATATTCGTATTTGGATTCGTTTCATACTGTTTGAATTCAGATTCAGATTCGTATTCGTATTCACTGAATATTTTTTAGTAAAATTCATATTCGTATTCGGTTCGTATAATGAAGTTCGTATTCGATTCATATTCGTATTCATATTCGATTCGTATAATTCGTTTTTATATTTATTAAAAATTATAATTAATACAAATAATTAATAAAAATTAATTAAAAAATTATTATTTTAAGTTCGGATTCGTGTGTTATCGGTTCGCATAGTTTGTGTTCAGGCTCGTGTTCATTAAATTTTAAAATTACAGTTTGAGTTTGTATTCATATTCAGATTTGTTCGGTTCGTTTCAAATTTATTCGAACTGAATTTAAAAATGAATCTGAATATATTCGGTTTGAATCTAACCCTAAGTTTACTTTTTATTTTTTGACGATGATGCTTTTAAGCATTATTTTAGTTTTTTTTATCGTTATTCTCTTAAATTTCATTTGAGATTCAATTGATGCTATGAAAAAAACTTAAGATTTATTGTTTTTATTCTTAAATTGTATAGATTTAATGATTAAATTATTGTTTACTTAAATATTTTAAAATTCGAAGGTTTTATACCATAATCTAGAATTTTGGTTTGAATTTGAATATGGTCATTGCTTTGATAATTAAATTGTGAATGTTATTGGAATGTAATATAGTTGAAACCTATTTGTTTGAGATTGAACTAACTTTTAGTCAATCTAAAGAATCGTCGAAATAAATATTGCCCAATATTTGTCGAAGAGATATGCACTCAATGTAACATGCTAATTTAATTATTCTTAAAATTATGTCCTTTCATATAAGGTATCCTTACATGAAATTGAGAATCGATGCAAAACTTTATTAAAAAGTGTACAAAAGGTATCTAATACCCAAAATACTCATAATCTATAAATAATAAATACATAAATAAACTCAAAATATGTGACACCCAATTTTAGATATATGTCCTTAAGCTGGAAGTATACCTGAAATAATGTATTCACTTTTCAAAACATTCAAATTATGCATTAAGTAATCATAGCATAACTTATAAAAAAATGTATTGGTCAAAATAAAAGTTAAAAAAAATGTCTGATAAATACATTCGAGCAAATAGGTCCAAAACATATGTAGTGTCTGCTGCTATATATTACCGTGGACTAAAAAAATTTTTTTTTTTAGCGAAATATATATCTTTAACATATAGTAATAGGTCCTACGTTGACTGCTTTTTGAAAATATGCGGAAGTTGAATTAGAAATCTATGATGAGAAACTAAAATCCGTTGTACAATATTCATAAATAAAACTCATATTTACTATATAATAATAATATCTGAAAACATAAAAGATACTGTACATTTCGTATGCATGAACAATACAAAGCATGCAAGCCACAAACATACTATCTGCTGAAAACTAAATATATATACATATACATATACAAACTTAAAACTCGGATGAAAACCCGTTCAAACTATATCTCACTCTCTAGTCATCTCGTGTTTCAAGCTCAACTCTCCAAAACAAAAACCTGCAAGAAAGGAAACTGAGAGGGATGAGTGACAAGTCTAATAGCTTCTTCTGATCCTCTTTTAACATTTATTATTCTTCTTGTTTTTCTTATTAATTTCTGAGACCTAAAGTACTCTTGAGTTCTTTTAGGATTAGTTGTACTCTTTTATTTCTTTATTTTTGACGTATATGGTGCAACTTAATCTTTCTTTTATTTCTTTTTCTTGCATGTTTCTGGTCTTACTGTCCATATACTTTTTCATGTCGTGTAATATGTATCATGGTATGTTAAAATTATGATATTTACTCTTGGGTCTGTTTACTGAAAATCTTTTACTAAAACTGTTATTAGGATTTGAATATTTAAAACATTGAAAAATTGAATAAAGCTGTTTTTAAAATCTCTGTGTATCTAAAGATACTTGCTATACTCATTAGACAGATGAACACAAGGATTCGACATCTTGGTCATATGGGCTGAACTATACCAGCGAAGTGTCAATAAGCTGAAATTTAATCAATCTTACCGAAGTCAGAAAGCTAAAATCTCACAGATGCCCCCCTCGTATTCACCCTTACTGTAATAGCCCGAGGGTAGAATTGTCATTTTAGATTCTGAATCCAAGGGTAAAAGAGAGATTTTCTTGATAGGATAGAGTTTTGAAAGGGTTCATAAGTTAAAAAGACTTTTAAAAGTCTTTTGTTGTTTGTATATGAATATTCTGGGAGAATATTCTATGTATGGTGCGCAAGAGAATGGAAATTAAGATTTCCACTGCGCACACGAGCATAGAGACTAAAACTATATAGTCACCACTTACTTGCCCTCTGAGTAAAACTACTTATTCACTTGCCTGACTAAAGTTTTTGGGGATCTTTGACACTCATAGATCTCTTTTTCTTTTGGATTTACTAAGATTTGATAATTGATGGAATGAATTCTCCACACCTCTCATATCGTTGTATATTTTTCATCAAATAACATCACTCACGGTTGTGTAACCTTATTGTATAGTCGCTCATTTGGTTATTCAATGAATCCATGTTTCACAATCTCTAAGAACTTGCTTATCCAAAAGTTAAACTGTAAGACCCGTCGCCACGAGTACCCCTACTGCTGAAAACTATGGGGAGCTTTTATTAATAATCTGAAAATTCGGGTACCCGCGACGGGAATCCTACGAAAATAGACGAAACTGAAACTATACAATTCTGCACATGCGGAAGCTGAAATATATACATCGACTGAATTATACATATTGTTCTGTACAATGGGCCCACAGGCCTTTACACATATACATGTACTGTTTCTGTACATCTGGTACAAAATCATAAGCAAAAGGTACATATGACCACACAGGTCCAAAACTGTTATACATACTAAGATCGCGATGTGTGTGCGTGCCCTCTCCGTCAGCCTCGATCCAACCGCTCCTCAGCCACAGCACGAACACCTGAAAAACTGGAAGAAGGAGGGGGATGAGTGATAAAGATCACCCAGTAAGCGCTCCTTACTTTCCTCAATACCCAAGCAAGCACAAACAATCATATAAATCAAACATACCTGGGCCTCGGCCCTAATCATACACCTATGCGCTTGCTGGATTCTGGAAACTGTTATCTGAATCTCATTCTCATTATATACTGATATCATTATTATTCATGTCATGATATGTATGTCATGACATGCTAACTGAATATACTGGATGCATGCCTCTGTATACTGAATCTGAATGTACCCGAAGGTACCTGCTATGCTGATCAGACTGGATGGAATACAGGGATTCGGCATCCTAGCCATGTGGGCTAAACATTCTAGCTACTGGTTAGAAAGCTGTTGAATAATAACTGCTGCCCAATCTGACTGGTGTCAGATGGTAAAAATCTGAATCTGGAATACTGCTGAGCATTTCTGACTGGTGTCAGAAAGCTGGATCCCACAGATGCCCCCTCGTATTCACCCTATACTCTTCCCCGTACATCAGGTTTTGAATACTAAATACTGCTGAATTCGGATCCCCTGATCCTTTCTGAAACTACATGTCATGTCATGATATGCCCATGCAGTTTATTATCTGAATACATGCTCATCTGATGCTTATCTGAAGCCATTTAACATTTATTCTGAATTCGCATGTTTAATTTCTTATTTTTAATTCTTTTTCTGAAAAACTGCTGATGCACGGGCGTGCAGGGGAAGTGCACGGGCGTGAGTCAGGACGCACGGGGTCGTGCGCTGGTCGTGCAAGCTACTGGAATTCACTATTCACCTTCACTGAAAATGCCTACACACGGGCGTGCATCTGGAGAAACACAGGCTCACGGCCGTGCCATGCAGGCGCACGGTCATGTGTCTGGTTCTTCAACAAAGCACCGCTCGGAAAATGCATCAAAACTCATGTCATTTCATATCCATTCACCAATTCACATAAATAGCACATTTCCAGTACCTCAAACAACACAATTCAAGCTTCATAAGCAACATGCATCATCAATCATGGAATCTACCATGGAAACATCTTCTTTCTCTCTCCAAAGCCATACATACACACATGCACAATCCAAGGATGGAAATCCATCAACCCAATCAACATGCATTGGCATATAACCCTTCTCAACATATGTCAACATGCAAATAACACATCCATGGCATCAAAAGCACATAACAAGCCGGGAAACTCAAGGAAAAGGTAAGAGAACACTTACCTCTCTCCATGCTTCGGAAGGCTTCTCTTTATACTAATCTCTTGGCTCTCTAACCGGATTGGGAGGTATTGGCTGCTGGATTTCCTCTCTAGGAACGGGAGGAACTGAAAAAGAAGAGAGAATTCTGGTTGAAATGCAAATGGGTGAGAAAAGAAATGAAATAACTCTCGGCTCCACTTATATACTATGCCACGCACGGGCGTGCACCGATGATGCACGGGCGTGCACAAGGGAAAATGAACTTAATTCATTTCCCACGCATTCGTACAATCGATTCCTTCCGAATGGATTCGTACGAAGGCCACACAGCTCTAGAAACTTACCAACTCACCCCTGAACTCTGCTAGACTCCCAATCTCTCTCTGAATCTCATTTCTAACCCCGAAACTCTAACCGAAAAGGGCTTTCGAAAACTAGGATGCTACATAAACCATATGCACCATCATACATGACCTTAGGCACAAACATGTGTGATGTCCAATTGAATAACTTTGTCCTTATCAAGTTCATAGGCATGCACCTTGTCATACGTAGTTGTTCAACCTTTAACACTTAACCATTTCCACTATTTATGTAAGGAAATACTATTTTACCCTTCTTAACTCATACACCAACATGCATTTCTAGTATGCATTGTCGAACACGGCTTTAACTAACATAAAAACATGCTTAAACATAATCCAAATGATGAAATGACAAAAATACCCTTGAGATGTGCTTGTGAGTATGACACAAATCTTATCCACCCGCGTCAATGATTAACTTAAACTAAAGTGTTTCACTTTTTAATATAATTTCAATGGAATGTCCTCCGTTTATTTAAAATATAATTATGAAAATTAATAAATTAAAAGAATTTTAATTTTTGGCAGATTCATCAATTAAAAAGCCTACAAAAGCACGATATATCATGCTACGGGCCGTGCCATTAGTCTTCAAAATTTACAGGCCAATAAAATCAAATTCAAATCCGAACTCCCAGTGTTCTAAATTATTAAATTAATGTATAATTGTTTCTAAGGCAAAATTGTATTTAGGGAAGTAAATAGGGGTGCATGACAAAGTTAGGGTTCGTGATTATATTTTAATATTCAAAATAAAACCTGTTTATCAGCATTTTAACAATATTACAGTAATTACTACCCTAACGCATCGTTTTGATCCAGATGGAGGTCATTTCATTTCAAAAAACCGAACTTTCTCCTTCCTTCCTGAACAAAACCCTGTGACGCTAAAACCCCAGACTCTCCGGAATATTCACTACAAAAACCGATCGGGCCAACACAACTCAACTCACTAAGTCACCATGGCAACACAGTCTCGTCTTCCGGACGACAACGTTTTTTACTCAATCTACCCTGACTCCTCCCTCTCCACCTCCTCTCTTCAATCTCTCCATCTCCAAATCCTCCACCATCTCTCACCTTTTGTTTCGGATTACATTTGGCAACACCAACCCTTCTCTCTCTCCCTCTCCAACGCTCCCGTCCCTCACCTCCGAGGTCGTCTACGTTTCGGGGACAACCTCGAAGACGAGTGGTTCACTGTCTTTCTTATCTTCGAAATCTCTCGTGCCTTCCCCAACTTGTCAATCCGAGTTTGGGACTCCGATGGCGAGTTTTTACTTATCGAAGCCGCATTTCACCTTCCGCGCTGGCTCAATCCGGAGAATTCAGAAAATCGGTTGTTTATTAGGCGCGGTGATATTCATATAATTTCTAAGAAGTCACTACCAAACCCTAGTTTGGCTGATTCATTGAATTTCTTAATTAATTATGAGGAGGATTCACGTGCTGCGGAGGCTGTTCAAAATGCGATCAAGAGTAAGATTTCAGAGTATCCTGAGAGAGCAAAAAGGAATATGCATATTGTTAGGGTTAGGGTTCCGGTATCAGTGGCTCAGGTGCTAAAGCGCGAGCCTTGTTTGATTTCGCTAGCTGTAGAGGGGTTTTATGATAGGGATATCGATTCAATGAAGTATGCTGCAAAAATGGAAAGGTTTTTGGCTAAGGGGAAGCAAGAAGAATTGGTTTTGGTTAATGTGAAGATGTCTCGTGCAATGTATGCGCAGTTGATGCAGCAAACATTTCAGGCGCCTAAAAGTTATCCCATGCCGGTTAGGGTTGGTGATATGACAGGGTATTTGGAGGCGGAGTTGGGGATGAAGATTGCTTGTGGGTTCGAGATGGTGTATTGGATGAGAAAAAAAGAGGGAGATGAAGGGAAGGGGAGCACATGGGGTAAGTATAAGGAGAGTTTAGAAAAGAGTGGGTATTTTGAAGGGTTGATTCCGGGTTCAAAGGAGTACAAGAGATTGATGGAGAATGCGGAAGAGTATTATAGAAAAAGCAATTTGTTTGTGAGAACCAGGTATTACTTTATTGCTTTATTTTATGATGATTGGATAGTTCGGTTCAGGCTAAAAAGCTGCGTTAGTATTGACTTATGATATAAGCAATTCGTGGAATTCACAGATTTTATATTTACTATAGAGTCCTAATGGGAATCCTTTGGGGACTCAGAAGTAATACTCTCATAGTATTATTACATTGTGATAATTGCTTAGTAGGGAGCTCTCACGGAGTCCGGGATTTGTTCTCATGCAGCCTACTTTGTGAATAAAATCCACAAGTTTCCTTCTTCTCTGAGAAAGGAAGATTTGAAGTCACCAGTTTGAGGGACTTTTAGAGTTTTATGAAATAAAATTTTGCCTTGTAGGGAGCACCACTTGTCTTGCAGCACTATTTTTGAGTTTTAAGGGAAGCCATGTTTACGTTCTTTTGGGACTTTAAAATGTTAATTTATCATTGATAATGTCTGTGAAGACTTCTTTGCTTTTTTAATGATATTGATTTATAGATTGGCAGTATATGACATTTTCAGTATTTATGGGGTCAGTTGCAAAATAGTTGGTTTTAGTACTGATGGCTTCGGCTTTATTATTGTTGCTTATTGTTTCCATTTAGCTTGTATCACTAAAAGGCCTCCTATTTTGTAGTGAAACTATGAGTGCTCCAGTGAGACGCATAGATGAGATTCTTGCTTTACCTCATTCGGCTGAGGATTTTAAGGGTCAGGATGTTCATCCTTCCGATGATGATTCTTGGCTCTATGATGGTGAGGATGAGTTGAACTCTGCCCTTCAAAAGAGACAAAAGGAATTGGAACTCTATAATTCAGAACTCAGGGATAAGAAAAAATTGAAGGAATCTCAGGATACTGGTTCTACATCTGGGAAAAATTTAGATGATTTTGATCTTGGTGATTTAGCAAAAACCATGCAGTCGTTTGTCCACAAAGTGTCTAGCTACAAGGGAGCAGAGGTTCCTGAAAATAGGTTTGTATTCTTTATATTCATTGGAATCTTCTTCATATGTAGTCACTCATTGTATCCACAATTCCATACAGAAACTCGCACATACACAGATGGAATGTAAGATTTTGCTTTGTTCTTGTTGGCCTTTCTTATGTTGAGCAAGCTTGATCCGATAGACATCTGATTGATTTCTCCTAGTTAGCATTTTAATCTCCAAATGCAACATCTGATCTTTTTTCTATCTTTTCTTATCGAAGAAATCTTGAAGAAGTTAATATTGATGTGGATCGTTTTATCAAAGACTTAGAATCGGTAGTAAGGCACCAGGGCCCTGAAGTGACTGCTACCAATGCTGCTTCTGACGAAGGGTCCTCTTCAGACATGGATTTTGGTAAACATCATTTTAAATTATAAGTCTTTACTTTTACTGCAGAAATTATGTTTGTTTAGGGCGGATCTATCAAATTTGGAAATCTTTCTTTAGGTTTTCTCATTCTAGTGACCATTTTCTGACAATTAGAAAACAGTTTGTACTTTGTTAGAATAAGTTGCAATTGATTTCCAAAGTATTGAGGTAAATTATCTGCTAGAATGCTGGTTATTACAATCGTAATCTCCAGATCTAAAGTAACTGTAAACTTTGCATAGCCCTTGTGATAGCTACACCATGATCAAGATGTTGCTATGTGCATTAAGATGAGTTTTCACATTCATGTTTGTAGTAGGGATGAGTAAATCAATTATGATGAGTGTACAAAGCTGAGAATTGTAGTAATCTACTTGAATGAAACACACAATCAATTATCTCTTTTGTGAAGCATGCTGCTTTTGTTCATTGATGTGTTTTTACCGATACTTTCTTCTGAAAAATGTTAAAAGAATTATCTGAAATTGAAAGTTCATGCTAAAAATAATCTCAGGCCTGGATGTTTGTGTGTCACAGGGCATTCATGCTTATGTTTCTAGTAACCTAAACCTTTATCTTTGCCTTATAAGATTTACTAATGTTAAGCTGCTTCTTTCCATATTTCCCTCTTCGTATATGCAGACATCTTGCTATTGTTTCATGAAAAGCTAGCAGCTCTTTTTCATTTCTATATAATTATGTACTGTGTTGTTGGGGTTCTTATGATTTCGTTAATGCAATTCACAGATGAGTCTCAAGATGGGAGTGATATGGCTGATGAGGATAATGATAATGAAGAGGATAGTTTCATGCATTCTTATTCAGATGCTTTGAACAATGAACTGAAGAAAACCACTCTCAAGAAAAGTTTTATACGTGCAAATGAAGAATCTTCCAAGAAAATTGAGGTGCTTTTTTTGTCTTCACATAAGAAGAGTATATTAGGAAGTTTATGTTGCATAGAATTTCAACTTGTTCATGTCCTGGTCAAAATGGTGCATCAAATGGCCATCAACTGAACCCTTCTCAATTCCGTGTTTCTGTTTAATTTTATTTTTTTTTCATTGCAATTGATGCATGAGTATGCGGATGCAGGGAACATCAAATGGCGCTGAGGGTATAGATGAGGAGTTTACTCCAGTGGATGTGGATGTGAACCTGGTGAAGAATCTTCTTGATTCCTTTTCTTCGCAAGAAGGTCTCCCTGGGCCTGCTTCCAATTTGCTTGGGCTCATGGGTGTGAAACTCCCACATGATGATAACAGGGGCAAATGAACTTTTCATCTTCCTTTTTCCAGTTCTGAATTTGCATATGAGCAGAGGTCCTTCAGTTAAGAGTTAGCACAGTATTATTTGGTGATTTTTGTTTATCTCAGCTTCTAAATGGCATACTTGCTTATAAGTAATGTAAAATGAAGTTGGTTCCTGTAGAAATCTGTTGTCTACTTTATGTTAGACCATAGGAAATTTTCGATAAAGAATTTAGCTACTTAGGTATTTTTATTTTTTAACAGGAAGGAGTTTCATTGGAAATTCCTATTTCAATTTATAAGGTTGAAGAGGCTTATCGAGTAATAAATTAAGCTATCAAATATGGTAAGCAAGTGGGTGGCGTGAAAGTGATCGTAGAAAAGAAAATCTCTCTTGAAATGGTTTTAAAAGGCAAAAATATCTGTAGCATATTATAATAATGGATTCACCGCAAGTGAAGCATTAAGAAGGCGGTGGGGGAAGTTCCGGCCCTTTTCATTTCGATGAATTAAAAAAAATAGTCTTTTTTGTACATGTAAATTGCAAATGTTTTCATGCGTGCTCATATCATAGTTGTCTTCTGTGCAAAATACAAATATTATAGTTGTTATCTTTGCCAAATAGAAATGCAAATTAACATATTTATTATAATTATTTGTCTTTTAACAAAAACGAATAATTATATATATATATATATATATATATATATATATATATCTTTTGTAACTATTTCTCATTCACAAATATAAATTATAAAAGTCTGCAAATTTGAGATTGCAAAAGAACCATGTGATGTGCCAATTGTAAGCCTTGCCAAGGAAATACTACCGACTACTTTGCATGACTTTAATGATATGATCAATTATTGTTCTAGATAAGTCAACTAAGACACTTATGTCGTGCTCAAGATTGACAAATCGTATATTGATCTATCATAGCCTCTACACTGATCATGATACAATAAATTGTTCACTTTTATAATAACTTAATTACTGTAATGCATTTGATGACATCAAATGATACTACTCCTAATATAAGATGGTCTAATAAACCTCAAGTTAAAGAGTCAAATATACCCATTAAGTTATAAGGTGTGATCCATAAACATAGGTAGCATCATTTATATGAGATCATTATTCTTGTGTCTGTCCAATGAACATGAGCACCAAATCAAGCATCCATATGTAGGACTAGGCTATAAGCAATAAGCTCAATATGTGTAAACTGTCGTCACTTTTCAATGGAATCATGCACACTATGATAATCTTTAAACAATCACTCATGTCCTATTTCATAATGATGTTGGGATTATGAACCAATTCTAGTATAACCACTATTAGATGCAGACAAAACATGATCAATCATCTAAACCTATCATCCTCGTTCTATCATTCGAAAGACATAATATATGTTCAAAGAAACAATACATTTTAAACACTTCGTATTATAAATATCATAAAAGCTATAAATACAATGATATATACAACAATAATACACAAATAAATACAACTAAAGTACAACAAACTCATGACTATATGACACCAACCCTAACATTAACATCTTTTATTGTTAAAGATAAAATGGTCTCTAGATTTTCTTAAATAACTTTTAGCAAATTTTTTGTTCCTAATAATTTTGTTATAGTATCTAGTATAGTAGATAAGATAAACAATACGGGTGTATCTTTCTAACATTTTTTAAACTTTTGTTCTATTGTTTTTGCAAAAAGTCCCAAAACTTCATGAGTTCTATATTGTCTAAAAATAAAAGTAATATATATTATAAAACATAAAACTAAGTAAGATGTAGAATAATAAATACCCAAATATTGATCAATAGAATTTCTTAGAGATTTTATAATACTCGTTAAAGAAAACCCAACTTTCCAATCATTTTTCAGTAAAAAACAGATATTGTGTTCTTAAAATCTTTTGGTTGTATATTAATATATTAAAGAATAACATTTTCCTAATCTTCGCAAGATTTCAATTTTTTTTAATCCCATTTATTTACATGTCGTATAATGTTGATGTGTACATAAAGATGATGGTGAGATAAAAGTAATAGCAATGTCTAATTATTGATATTTCTTTTTTTTATCGAATTTTATTTATTTTTTGCAATTAAATTTATTCTTTAACACACATCTAATATAAAATAATTTCCCTTGTGGATTTAAATTTCTCAACATTAACTCAATAACTCTATCAATTAATGATGCATTACCAAATGTGATTGAATTTATTTATTTATTTTATATTCGATAGAAATAACAACTAAATTTTCGTAAATTGTTACACCGGTATATAAATATTTTAAAACATGAAAAGCAAAAATTTTCTTTTCTAATTGTGCATAAGAATTAATATAATGAAAATTTGTACAAATATATCCCAAATCTTGCTTACTAAATTCCCATAAATTAGAAATCAATGAAATAAATCAATTAAATTGATGATGTTCATTTATAATATTTAATTGCATTTATTCTTTATTTTTAATAATATCATATCTTATCATGTTCCTAGAAATTCTTGTTGATTATCTATAAATTTAAAGATCTCACCTATTACAATTTTGGATGAACTAGCGTATGATTCGTATACCAATTTTGACCTGTGAACAAAATTTGTCATCGTCCTTTTAAGTGTTGTGACTTTTTTTTTTTTTTTTTTTTTCCTTTTTGCAATGCTTATTGATACCTATATGATAATGTCTAGGGCCATTACAACAGGTTCTCTTTGACTGAAATGCTCTCGAACCGTATACTTTTGCTTTCTTTTCTTTTCTTTTGTGGCCATAGCAGCCGTGACTATGTATGGTTCATCATTAGAATATGAATTTTTCTCACTATTAAAATAATCAAAAGGGTTAAATTCATTTGAATTTGAATTTATTTTGAAATATAAATATGATTAACTAAATAAATAAATATTATAATCAAATCATATAAAAAATGACTGAGAAATTGAAAGAGATTGTGTGAGTCTGAGAGCTGAGGAATGTGATGTTGTGATGAATGAAAGAAAATTAGTATGGTATTTATAGGAATATAGAGAAAACAAAATGGTTATTTTTTCAAGGCCAAAGGACTATTTCCCACCCATAGTTTGAGGCGGGGACAAAGTCCCATCCGCTTAAGTTTAAAAGTCTGGATTCTCATCCATAACCCAATTTTAATATTAAAAATAATGAATATACAGTAATAATCAGAGCATTTTTATATTTTTAATATTAAAATTTTTATACTAATAAAATAAAATTTATATAAATATAAAAATATTAAAATTTTAAAATTTGGGTTGGGGCGCCCACTGCCAAGCATCCCCAGGGACCACGGCGGGTTAATTATACGGTAAATCCTCGCGGTCATTCCCGCCACTGTTCTAGGGAGTGCCGACCGGGCTCCCTCGCCGGGTAGAGATCAAGCAAAATCGATGCTCTTCCTCGCTGTAATAAAGTACCTAACTACCGTAAAGGCCCTCGCCTCTCGCCCCATTGGCCGCTTTCTCTCGGCCTTTTTATTTCAGCGAGGCGCTTGTGATCCGGGCCATTTCTTCCTCCAAAAACTCTTTAGGGCAACCCATTTGACCGCCTGACCGAACCCTGAGAGACTTCGACCGTTCTCATGGAACTGTAGTCGAATTGCCATCCTGGAAAGTTCTATTAGATGGCCACCGGCCACGTAAGTGGTTTTACTCGGCCAAGTGGTCGCCTTCAATTTTAAATTTTAAATATTTTTAAAAATATTTATATTTAAAAAATTATTTTATATTTTTATTATAAATTTTTAATTTTTAAAAAGATAATTTAGTAATTTTAATAAAAAAATAATAAAAAATTAGATTAGGGGTGAGAATCCAAACTTTTAAACTTCAGCGGGTGGGACTTTGTCCCCGTCTCAAACTATGGGTGGGAAATAGTCATTTGGCCTTTTTTCAACCGTCCATTTTGTTTTTTGGTTTTTTTATGGAAATAGGCAAGATCTGTCAAATTGGCTCGTGGGCTTTCCCATAAGAGACTAGCACAACATGTCATAGTTGCTAGGTCTTCATGGGTCGCGTCCAATAGAGGCAGACTGTGCCAGCTCATGGCTCCTTGCCAGGTTTTCTTTTTTACATATGAGAAATAATTCTCAATGCCAGGTCTAATTGGAATAAAAAAAAAAAAATTAATTGGTTGATTGTACCCTGATAACGTTTTTGCTCTAAATTCTGCAGTCAAGAAGGAAGGATTCATTCAGCCAACTTTAGTCTGCTGCTGCGTGGGTTTATGCATGAAACGCTGGAAAAACTCTTATCTATATTAGTTGATCAATTTTAACTGATAGAATAAAATAAATCCTAAGGTCTATGATCATTAAAACCTACAGTCACAGATCTTATAAATTAAGAATTATTATCTTCCTTATAATTTAAACTCTATTCACTCACCTTGGGTAACCCTGCCCTTTGCTATTAAACTAAACCCTAGGGTCAAATGCTGGAAAAGTTGGACAAAAAAGAATGAAGATAAACTGAGATGGTCAACACATTCCTGCTGCTATATAAATTGTGTTGTGTTGAGCCAAGAAATATAGAACTGTATCTTGAAGAAATCAGAGATGGAATTTTCACCACAATCTGGAATAATTTGAGGAACCGAGGACTCAAAATATTCCTTTTGATTTAATAATAAGATCAAACTACGAACATCTACACCATGCAGAAAATATACTTTCTCCTAAATCAAAAACAAGAAGGAGAAGAGGAAAAGGTTTGGCTTCTGTTGAAAAGCCATGAAAATAAATTGAATGAAAGAATAAGCAAATAACTGTAGATTTTAGCAGCTTACCTAGTCGATCCTGATTTAAGACCATTATACTTTTTTACAAGAGCAGGGTGCACGACAGAGAAGAGCGACCGTTGCTTCTTTTGTTTGACACCAAAGATAAATGATTGCAATGGAACTTGAGTCTTTCTATCTGATTGTGGAAGCGCCATACTAGATGCATTTTTTGACCCAGAAAGCCCGAGTAAATCACCCAACAAGCTGAGAGCCCTATCAATATCAGATTGAAGACCTGTGACATGATCAACACCCGCTTGCAGCTCATCTGCAACCTTATTGTTCTCTTGTTTCATGTTTAGAACCTCACCTTGGAACTTCGCAGCTTGATAGCTTGTGAATGTGAATTCATCATCTTCAGCACTTTTCTTCAAAGCCGCTGTTATTTCTTCCTGAATTTGGCACAAAGACAAGAACCTCGATGTCAATTCCTCTTTCAGTAATGAACATTTCTCCACCCATACTGTCAGTTCAGTCTGTATCTCTCTCAGATGCTTGTATAATGGACGAGCATCTGATTTCATAGAATATTTTATGCTACTACTTCCGTCACTCCTGCATTGTTTCTCATGGAGCTTTGAGACTTCAGCCTGCAAATCTTTGACTTCAGTATCAAATTTCTGTATCTCTTGGAATGTAGTGCTGAATCTTAACCAAAAATCTAAGTTCTCCTCTAGCACCTCATCGATGCTCGCCCTAAATTTTTCTTCAATTTCAGAAATAATTTGTGGTTGCTCTACTGGTAACAACAGGATGTCTACTTCTTTCTCTGTTTTAATTCTTGTAATTTCATTCACAGTTACATTTGGTTCAGCAGACAGATATTCTAAATTTTTATTTTCTTCACTGCAAGCTTTCAGTTTCTGAAGCAAGAATTGGATCTGTTCATCCTTCTTGGAATTAGCACTTCTCAGTTCTTCAAGCTGCCTTGTTATCTGAGAGATGTCTTCCCCAGTTTTCATGCCTTCATCATGCTTCTTCTTGAGTTCCTTATAATTCCGGAGAACTGAAGTATACTCAGTTAATAAAATTTTTTCTCTGTCCTCTATACCATTCAAGAACATATGTTTCCAGTCTGGTTCATCTTCTTCCTCATTTTTCTTGCTTTCCCTATCAGCACTGACAAAATTATGCTGTCCTTGTGGACCATGTGGAGAAGTTTGGTCGTCAATCTTTTCCTGTGTAATCTGGTTCTGTCTCTGTTTTAAAGGGTTACCAGGTTCATGATTTACCTGGGGTTGACTGAGAACTTCTCCCTTAGTCAAAACAGCATGTTCTTTCATACCCTTTGTAACATCAGCTTTTACATCCATTTCCTTTTCAGGAGAACCAGTACGATTTAGTTTTTCTTCCTGTTCTTTGAATTCTTCCAGTGAACCAAGATTAACCACAGATTTCTCTTCATTTTGTATTGATCCCGAGACCTTGAGTTCCTCATCTGGCTTCTCATTGTTGACTGGCTTGTCAATAGCAGGATTTGTTGCATGCCCATCTCCTTCAAACTCTTTCTGAGAGTGGACTTTATCTGGGGATGTATTGCCTTTTTCCATTGAAGTTTTGACATCAACCTCCTCAGATGGTTTTTGACTCTCTAGAGCAGCTGCATTATATTTTTCCATTGAAGTTTCAACATCAAATTCCCCAGATAACTTCAGACTCTTAACAAGAGATGTATTATCATTTTCTATTGAAGTTTTGACATCAACCTCCTCTGATAATTTTGGGCTCGGAGGTCTCTTGAGACCATTATTAGGTTTCATTGCACCCTCTATGTCTTTCTGCAAGCTAACTTGAACTGTGGATTCTTCCTCTTTTAGTGATGTCTTCTCTAGCTCTGAGGAAGTTTTGACCTGAAGCTTCTCTGGTAGCTGCACAATTTGTTGTTGCTTATCATCATAATTTATTGTATTTTCTTGTTTAGATATTTCATCCTGTAATCAGAGGCATGGAAAGGGTCAAGCTGGTTGATATAATATTAAATTATATGATTGAATATATCATATTAAACATAAATATTTTTTAAAAGTAGTACAATATAACACAATTTATGAACAAAATATGCATGGTATAAATTAACGTTTTTATAGATTTAAGAAACAAAATGACCCGTTATCTCTACCTGCAACTTGACTTGATATGTAGATTTTTCTCCTTTTTGATGTGGACACTCAAGCTTCTCTGGCTTTATATCTTGGGGCTTATCAGAAAGGAAGTTATGACTATGAGTAGAGGCTTCTAGGAGATTGTTGGTACAGTCTTCTTTAAGTTTGTGCAACTCTTCCTCAGTGTTCATCAGCTTATTGCTTAAATCAATTTTGCTATTGATCAGTGCCAAGTTTTCACCTTCCAAGGTTTGGATTTGTCTCTGAAGCTCATCAGTCTCTATTCTTAGTCTCTGTATGAGGGATGTCTGTGACGAAAATGCAGTTTCCAAGCCAACCACCTTGTTCACAAGCTCATCAATCCTCTCAGCCATTTCTGTCACAGTGAGAGATGCAGCAGATGTAACTTCAAACTGTTCCTTTATATCCTCTTTTGATGACTTCGTTTCTTCTGAATCTTGTGCAGCACTGCCTGCCTCTTTGTCTAATCTTTCTGACTCTTCTACAGCATCTGTAGAATCACCCTTCACAGGTGGCTCTTTCTGATTTATTTTTTCGTTGCCAAGAACCTCATTCTTGAGAGACTCAAACTTCACTTGAGAATTCTTAACCTTCTTTTGTCCTACTTTTGCTTCCTTAGCCACTCTCTCCTGTTTTTCTTGCAACTGATCCAATGTCTCTTGGCATGATTTCAGAGCTGCAGCTGCCATCACAGATCGAGCCTCCTCATCTTCAATGACTATGACTTCTCCAAATTCATCTTGTAATCTGCTTACCCTCTCTTGTACTTCCTTGATCTGGTTCTCGATTTCCCAGTACTTAGCCAGTCTACTCTCATATGAATTCTTGACAAACTCTTTCTCAGTTTGTAGGGCCAGGATCCTTTTCTGAAGCTTGTCAATCTCCTGAAGTCCCTCAGGTTTGCTTAAACCAGATTTAACAATGGGTCTCTTTTTGGGCATATTAGCTTGCAATTTCTTAGTGGCTGTTCTTAGAATGGTCTTTAAATCTTTCATTGGGGTGTTGGGAACATTTGGGATATTCATCCCTTTAAAAACTGGAGGAACCTTCATGTTTCTTGCCTTGTCTTCTTCGTCGTCATCAAATGCAAACTGAACTTGTTCTGGGAAAACAGCAGCAATGGTGTTGTTGGCATTCTGTAGTTCTGTTGAAATATGATCATACCGTTCAGCTAAGGCTCGATAAGCCCGGAAAGCTTCTTCAACAAAGCTTATCAGCTCTGGCCTCTTTTTGTAGTACATTTCTGCTCTTCTGGCAAAGGAGTCCCCATCTTCTTCTATCATTTTAAGTGTGTATGCTACTTTTTCCTCCATATCTGCAATTACCATTTATTTCTTTTTTATCCATAAATAAAGGTATAACTTCTCTATACATATCCTAATTTATGCAATTCAGGATAAACAAAATTGTCTTTCGTCCTTCACTTTTGATAAAGTGATGAAATATATGCAAAGTTTGAAGATGTATTCTTACTGTTCGGTATTCATTCATAATTTCTCTATACCTTGCTTGCTGCTATGTATAAGTAAAAGAACATTGGAGTCAAATAATATTCTTGTGACTGGAATCAGCTTTTCCGTTTAATTCTCAACAAACAATCAAATTGAAGCAATAAACCATGTTATTTAAGAACTTAAAATAAATCTAAGAAACTTCCATTATGAGATCCAAATTTCGATTGTGATCTGTTCAATCAAGACATCATATGAATGTCATTGTTTTTAATTTTTAATTCAAAATGATATTTTATTATATTCAATCAAAAAGGATTTGAAAGGCAATTACGATGAACAGACATTCAAGATGAGATTAACAACAATCGAAATGAATCCAATCAAAGCAGCTGCTTATCTATAATCATATAATATAATATAATAACAAAGTCTATGAATGAAATCTGAGACAACATTTAGAAAAAAGACCTTGAAGGTTCTGCTCGAGCCATTTGGACTGCTTTGTTCTGATGTGGCTTGCCCACCACCACGAATACGCATTGCTTGCAGCTCTCTGCAACATATCTTAGGTTGATGAAGATATTGTGGTTTCGACCATTAAAAGAAGAATGTGTGTGTGTAAAAAGAAAGATGAGGAGGAGGAGGAGAAAGAGTTTTGAAAGAAAGAAGAAACGTGCAAGGTTATGGAGGTTTAGATATTCTTAATGGAGGGGAGCAAACTTCGGTAGCTTCCCCTGTTGAAACCTTCCCCTTTTGTTCTCCTTTTTAATGTGCATGTCCATTTGCATGGCAAATTCCCTAAATTTCACCCAAGGCATTTTTTTAATGAAATTTCATTCCTTAAATTAAAAACTTAAATATTCATTCATCAAAATTAACACTAAAATTTAATAATAAATTATTAAATATTATTAATTAAAAATATTTTTTATTTTTAATAAAAATAATTAAAAATAATAATAATTGTAAATATTATTTTAATATTTTTAGCGTAATTTTTCATCAAAAATATTTTGATTATTTTATTAAAATATTTATAAAATTAAATAAAAAATATTTTATAAATAGATATTTGTGTTTTAAAAATTGACGAATTAATCTTTGCCATTGAAAAAAACTTAGGTGGGATCACGTCCTTTGGCCGCAAAAAATGTTACAAGTTTTGGTTTTATATAATTTTTCATTTCTTTTATAAAGAAAACATTAATAATTTTATTCAACAAAATGAAGGAGTTTAATTTTAAAGATTATTTTGTTACGGTAAAATTCCCAGAAAATAAACATTTAAATGAATTTTCTTGAAAAGAATAGTAATTTAGAAATAATGTTGTTGATGAAAAATAGTGCTCTTAATTTTCGTCGCACTAAAAGAAAAAAGAAAATAATAATAATAATAATAATAATAATAAGTAATGGGTCAATCGGTCAACAACCTGTTAATGTTATTCTTGTGCTTACGCCATGGATTGCATAACAAACGGGCATAGACACCTCAATGGGCCCGGGCAGCCCATGGCCTTATCCAAGTCCCCTTTTTTTACTGTGGGCCGATATAGCACTATAAAAACAAAAATTTTTAAATAAATTTATTAAATATTAAATTTAATAAATTATATTTTCTAATACAATAAAATATAAAAATTAGAAAAAAAAAAAGAAAAATTTATTTATTTATAATTAATTAATTAATTAATTAATTTGTAAGAATAAATCTCACCTTTATAAGAGAGTCACATAAAAAATACATTATAACAATTATTTTTACCTATTATTTTTTCTAACATAATTCAAATTTTTAACTTGGTCAACAAGATTTACTAATTGATAAGCCTAAATACGATCCGACATAAAGGTATAGTGAGCTGTGCCAAACGGTGTAGTTGGGCACCACTTAATCACAGTGCTCTTATAAATTATAAATGTTTTATGAGCAAAATTACAACTATTAAATGATCTCTGGCCGGAATTTCAGTTAGTATTATGGAGGTCCTCATTGGATATATGGACTTATAAATGCTTTTACTGAGGCATTGGCTTTAAAATGAGTTGGTGTAACCTTTTATGTAGAAATTAGGTGAGGATTTCTGACGTCTTTGGTCTCTGGAAGGAGGGAAAGTGAGGGGAAAAGATAAAAAGCTGGGGAAATACAATATGATGTTAATCGAATATCTTATCCTTTGAAGAAAAAGGGATAATTTTGTAAGGCAAAAATATTTCTAAAATTTTGGTGGTCTTGTTTACTCCACGTTGATAATTAATTGTAAAACCAAATTTAGCATTACCAAAGATTCGGCTGAAGAATTTCTCATCACTTTTTGGCCAACAACTGGACACGTGATTTCAATCAGCCTCAATTACGAGGCCCACTTCACACTTCCATCAAACAATCTTCTGCTTAAAACTCGGACGCGTTTAATTTCGTTGGCAGAAGAAATAACGGGACAACAATCAGAAAATGCAGTTGAATAATATGCAAATTCCCTGAGCAGTTGAAGAACTTGAGAAATTTTATATTACAGCTGCCATCCGTCATCAACTATGGCCGAGATAAGAAATTATTTACACATGAGGGGGCTAATAGCATACACATATTTCACATATCGGTCCTTACACAAAACTTTTCACCATTCTTAAGGCTTCACATTTTACTCTCAGCTGAGAAGGATGCAGGTCCTTCCAGTGTCTACTGAAGAAGCTGATGCACATCCTACCAATTATTTTTCCTCTGCCGAATACATTTCCTCTAGTTTTATTCTCTTATTTCATACAGTTAATATATTTGGTTCTTCGAAATGCACCACAGTATGAAGAACCATTTCAATAGAGGCATATGGTATAGATGGTTGGGTAGTAGGCTTCAGAAATTCTGAAGAGAATGAAGCCACTGCTCCATAAAGTTGTTTCCCTCTGCGGATCAAACCAAAGCGCAAATGACAAAATCTTAGGCCAATATGGAGACTGGCACAAAAAAACACAGTTCCTTCCACCAAGATAAAAGGAAGAGAAATATAACCATTCAAACACACCAAGAGACAACCATCTACTAAAATGATGCTCACAAAAATAGTAAGTACATCATAGAACTAAATAGATAACGAGGCATGCCACCCAGTGGCCTAATTTATTAGAAAAGGATGTTTATGCCGAAATAGATAGATCTAACACACTCAACAAAGGAAATAACAATTATGGCAATTGATGGACCTCTGAATCATTTCAGAACAGGGAAATAGTGATAGAGTGAACAGCCACCAAAAAAAAAAAACAACAGGTAATTTCAATGATAACACCAACAGATCACCATCCTCCTGGCATATATTACTGGCTTTTGTGGCCGACAATGGTTTTGGTTAGTTTGCATATAGAGATGCAGTATTTCAAAATCTGCAACAATGAAACTTACAGTAGCCTCGTTCAGAGGGTGGTAACCCTCACTACTTCAATGAGTTATCACATGCCTTCAAGACCAAATCATAAGGGTTGAAATACATTTTCATCAATGAGGCTACAGTAAACTTTTTTAAGATCTGTAAAACAGAAATCGGGTTCCCTAGTTTCTTTGGCTATTTATGCAGAAGGAATCATATAACAATGGCCTTAGTTTAAGAATATGATCTCAAATCTTTCTCCTGGCATCATCAAATAATTTCAATTGTAATGCTATCTATTTTAAGAACACTATTACGATAAATGGATCTTTATCACCTCTGAATTCAGCATATGCATATCACACCAAAACCCATCCATGCTGCTTATCTTATAAACTTGCCAAGTAACATGAGATCCAAGAAGTTAAGATATATATACTTTATGCAATTACCTATAAGGAGCATATAGAACATAAAGCAATAATAAATAGCGCAAGGAATTATCTTGCTACAGTTGTATCCAAGTCCCAAAGGCATTCATGTGGTTAAAAACGAGACATCATACTATTGCATTCACATGTAAAATGAAATAGAAGATCATCATAATAATCAAAACACTGATAGACAAACCTCATCACAGTAACAATTATTGAAAATGGACATCCCAAGATTCTTTTTCCTTTTTTCTTTTGGATTTGACCCACAGAACCAGCCCCCATCAATACCAATTGTCTTCACGAACAGCACACAAAAGTCAAAAAGTCATAGGAGATCTATAGTTCCACCACGATGCAAGGAGAGACGGAAAATTCACTCAAACATAGAAACAAAGCAAAATTATACAACTGGGAACAAAATATCCAAGATTTGACAAAGAAATAGTTCATACCAGGAGAGAGCTCATTTGGTCGATTCTTGACAGCAGTGAAGAACAGGTTATTTGAAACCTTAACCATCTGCCTGGAACCAGGCCTATAACAAGGAACCAACACTGCAAAACTATCGTCAGACTCCTTATCAGAGTGATCTGACAGAAAATCACGCCCGTAAGGCTCCAACCACCCAATGGACCAATCAGAATCATCAGTTTCAGATCCTGATGGCAGCAACACAACATCAAACTCCTTATCCACCCTCTTCCTCTCTTCCCTACTTTGCCATTTTTTCTTAACCCTTCTCGGGGTGGAAGCTATCCCAGTTGATGGGAATTTCACGGTATCACCAAAAGCAGTCCGCTCATTAGATTGTGAACTTAATGAAGACTCATTTGAGACAGGCTCTTTTTCTTTACTACCACTCCATAACCAGCATGAAAATCTAGACGGAGAAACTTTCATTTCATCCAAAACGCTAAATATGCACCCACCAAAATTTGAAAAATCTTTGACGATCTGTTGACACCAAATTTGGGTTGCAAAAAATAAAGTGGAATTGAAGCTCCTTGCAAGTGGTTAACGCCTGTTGCAGTAACCACTATATCAGGAAACTCAAATTAATATAACACCAATTTAAGAAAGAAATACCAAACTCAACTCACAATCTCAAACTTTCAACTGAATCTACTAAACCCAAGCCAAAACTTGCACAATCAATCATAATAGAAAGTTTTCTTCCAAATCAACTCAACGCGTCATTGTCCAAAAACACAAACATCATTTGTTTGTATTCAGTCCACGCTAAGCTACTCACAATTCTTGGAAATCTATTAAAATAAACCAACCCTACACAGATAAATATGATTAAAAAAATAGTTCCAAAAAAGATCCTTCAAGCAAGAAAATTTGGGACTTTGATCGGCACAGAATCAAGTCAAGCTTGGTCTTCTACATTAAAGTTTTTAAATCATCAACAAAAGCTAATTATGTTTAAAAAAAGGTCAGGACCTTGAGAGGCAAAATTGAAATTATCCGTGATGAGGGAAGATCAAACGGCAAAATTCTCCCCCGCGTGACCGGAAAGTCACTGGAAAACTCAAACAAAATTTCACAGGCAAGAAAACGGAGACGTTTAAGTTCAGCGATAGAGTTCACCGTAAGAACCGAAAACTCTTCACCGGAAAGAGAAACAATTGGTCAAAAATACAAACACAAGCCTAACCAGATATCTCTCGCTCTCACTCAGTCTCCTTCTCTCTCCCTCCAGCAAGACCCGAGTCACAAAGCTCGCGTCTTCTTGTATTTATACAAGGCTTTTTTTTATTTATTAAAAAAAAAGATTAAAAAATGAGTAAAATAATTTTCTAGGATGGAGTATAAGCCGTTGATCTGTGACAAGTGGGAATCAAAACCGTCCAAATTTGCTGACATGGGTGGCTACCACGTGTACAATGATTAAGCCTAAGGTTTGGGAATCCAAAAAGAATTAGTTAGTGATAAATGTGTTTAAAATAATGAAATTAATATTAGATTAATTAAACTTTTAAATTAGATATTTATGCCTTCTTAGATTTTTCGATCATGTTAATTTAAAAGTTAATGACTTTGAGATAGGCTTTTTAAATTTTGGTATTTTTCTTCAATTTGGAGGGTGGAGATTGGATTTTGGGGACATGCATAGTAGCACAGGTTCAATCTCAGCCATTGAAATGTGGTGAATGTCAGCGAAAGCAGAAAAAGATTTAAATAAAAATCGTGGGTTAGGATTGACGCGGAAAAAAGAAAATATTGGCAAGTAGAATTGCAGTAAGTCTCTCTCGCGGCACCAGCCAAGAATTTATTCATGTTGGGCCACATAATTTGTAAATTATTTGGACGTCCCTAATTTTTGTGGTATTTTCCGAAAAACCCATTTGTAAAGGAACCAGGACAATGTGATGACAAAATAAATAAAATCAACAAATACTCCTTTCGCGATTCAAATTTTTTTATTCTGTAATTTTGGGTTTTTAATAGGCCAAAGGACATTTTCCCACCCATAGTTTGAGGCGGGGACAAAGTCCCACCCGTTGAGTTTAGAAAACTCGAAATGCTACCCATTGACTGTTAAATCTAACAGTCAACAGTAAGTCAAGGGGCAAAATTGTTATTTTAGAGT
>JAJEJH010000243.1:584842-604629 GCA_026122585.1 Anacardium occidentale
GGCGTGAGTCAGGACGCACGGGGTCGTGCGCTGGTCGTGCAAGCTACTGGAATTCACTATTCACCTTCACTGAAAATGCCTACACACGGGCGTGCATCTGGAGAAACACAGGCTCACGGCCGTGCCATGCAGGCGCACGGTCATGTGTCTGGTTCTTCAACAAAGCACCGCTCGGAAAATGCATCAAAACTCATGTCATTTCATATCCATTCACCAATTCACATAAATAGCACATTTCCAGTACCTCAAACAACACAATTCAAGCTTCATAAGCAACATGCATCATCAATCATGGAATCTACCATGGAAACATCTTCTTTCTCTCTCCAAAGCCATACATACACACATGCACAATCCAAGGATGGAAATCCATCAACCCAATCAACATGCATTGGCATATAACCCTTCTCAACATATGTCAACATGCAAATAACACATCCATGGCATCAAAAGCACATAACAAGCCGGGAAACTCAAGGAAAAGGTAAGAGAACACTTACCTCTCTCCATGCTTCGGAAGGCTTCTCTTTATACTAATCTCTTGGCTCTCTAACCGGATTGGGAGGTATTGGCTGCTGGATTTCCTCTCTAGGAACGGGAGGAACTGAAAAAGAAGAGAGAATTCTGGTTGAAATGCAAATGGGTGAGAAAAGAAATGAAATAACTCTCGGCTCCACTTATATACTATGCCACGCACGGGCGTGCACCGATGATGCACGGGCGTGCACAAGGGAAAATGAACTTAATTCATTTCCCACGCATTCGTACAATCGATTCCTTCCGAATGGATTCGTACGAAGGCCACACAGCTCTAGAAACTTACCAACTCACCCCTGAACTCTGCTAGACTCCCAATCTCTCTCTGAATCTCATTTCTAACCCCGAAACTCTAACCGAAAAGGGCTTTCGAAAACTAGGATGCTACATAAACCATATGCACCATCATACATGACCTTAGGCACAAACATGTGTGATGTCCAATTGAATAACTTTGTCCTTATCAAGTTCATAGGCATGCACCTTGTCATACGTAGTTGTTCAACCTTTAACACTTAACCATTTCCACTATTTATGTAAGGAAATACTATTTTACCCTTCTTAACTCATACACCAACATGCATTTCTAGTATGCATTGTCGAACACGGTTTTAACTAACATAAAAACATGCTTAAACATAATCCAAATGATGAAATGACAAAAATACCCTTGAGATGTGCTTGTGAGTATGACACAAATCTTATCCACCCGCGTCAATGATTAACTTAAACTAAAGTGTTTCACTTTTTAATATAATTTCAATGGAATGTCCTCCGTTTATTTAAAATACAATTATGAAAATTAATAAATTAAAAGAATTTTAATTTTTGGCAGATTCATCAATTAAAAAGCCTACAAAAGCACGATATATCATGCTACGGGCCGTGCCATTAGTCTTCAAAATTTACAGGCCAATAAAATCAAATTCAAATCCGAACTCCCAGTGTTCTAAATTATTAAATTAATGTATAATTGTTTCTAAGGCAAAATTGTATTTAGGGAAGTAAATAGGGGTGCATGACAAAGTTAGGGTTCGTGATTATATTTTAATATTCAAAATAAAACCTGTTTAGCAGCATTTTAACAATATTACAGTAATTACTACCCTAACGCATCGTTTTGATCCAGATGGAGGTCATTTCATTTCAAAAAACCGAACTTTCTCCTTCCTTCCTGAACAAAACCCTGTGACGCTAAAACCCCAGACTCTCCGGAATATTCACTACAAAAACCGATCGGGCCAACACAACTCAACTCACTAAGTCACCATGGCAACACAGTCTCGTCTTCCGGACGACAACGTTTTTTACTCAATCTACCCTGACTCCTCCCTCTCCACCTCCTCTCTTCAATCTCTCCATCTCCAAATCCTCCACCATCTCTCACCTTTTGTTTCGGATTACATTTGGCAACACCAACCCTTCTCTCTCTCCCTCTCCAACGCTCCCGTCCCTCACCTCCGAGGTCGTCTACGTTTCGGGGACAACCTCGAAGACGAGTGGTTCACTGTCTTTCTTATCTTCGAAATCTCTCGTGCCTTCCCCAACTTGTCAATCCGAGTTTGGGACTCCGATGGCGAGTTTTTACTTATCGAAGCCGCATTTCACCTTCCGCGCTGGCTCAATCCGGAGAATTCAGAAAATCGGTTGTTTATTAGGCGCGGTGATATTCATATAATTTCTAAGAAGTCACTACCAAACCCTAGTTTGGCTGATTCATTGAATTTCTTAATTAATTATGAGGAGGATTCACGTGCTGCGGAGGCTGTTCAAAATGCGATCAAGAGTAAGATTTCAGAGTATCCTGAGAGAGCAAAAAGGAATATGCATATTGTTAGGGTTAGGGTTCCGGTATCAGTGGCTCAGGTGCTAAAGCGCGAGCCTTGTTTGATTTCGCTAGCTGTAGAGGGGTTTTATGATAGGGATATCGATTCAATGAAGTATGCTGCAAAAATGGAAAGGTTTTTGGCTAAGGGGAAGCAAGAAGAATTGGTTTTGGTTAATGTGAAGATGTCTCGTGCAATGTATGCGCAGTTGATGCAGCAAACATTTCAGGCGCCTAAAAGTTATCCCATGCCGGTTAGGGTTGGTGATATGACAGGGTATTTGGAGGCGGAGTTGGGGATGAAGATTGCTTGTGGGTTCGAGATGGTGTATTGGATGAGAAAAAAAGAGGGAGATGAAGGGAAGGGGAGCACATGGGGTAAGTATAAGGAGAGTTTAGAAAAGAGTGGGTATTTTGAAGGGTTGATTCCGGGTTCAAAGGAGTACAAGAGATTGATGGAGAATGCGGAAGAGTATTATAGAAAAAGCAATTTGTTTGTGAGAACCAGGTATTACTTTATTGCTTTATTTTATGATGATTGGATAGTTCGGTTCAGGCTAAAAAGCTGCGTTAGTATTGACTTATGATATAAGCAATTCGTGGAATTCACAGATTTTATATTTACTATAGAGTCCTAATGGGAATCCTTTGGGGACTCAGAAGTAATACTCTCATAGTATTATTACATTGTGATAATTGCTTAGTAGGGAGCTCTCACGGAGTCCGGGATTTGTTCTCATGCAGCCTACTTTGTGAATAAAATCCACAAGTTTCCTTCTTCTCTGAGAAAGGAAGATTTGAAGTCACCAGTTTGAGGGACTTTTAGAGTTTTATGAAATAAAATTTTGCCTTGTAGGGAGCACCACTTGTCTTGCAGCACTATTTTTGAGTTTTAAGGGAAGCCATGTTTACGTTCTTTTGGGACTTTAAAATGTTAATTTATCATTGATAATGTCTGTGAAGACTTCTTTGCTTTTTTAATGATATTGATTTATAGATTGGCAGTATATGACATTTTCAGTATTTATGGGGTCAGTTGCAAAATAGTTGGTTTTAGTACTGATGGCTTCGGCTTTATTATTGTTGCTTATTGTTTCCATTTAGCTTGTATCACTAAAAGGCCTCCTATTTTGTAGTGAAACTATGAGTGCTCCAGTGAGACGCATAGATGAGATTCTTGCTTTACCTCATTCGGCTGAGGATTTTAAGGGTCAGGATGTTCATCCTTCCGATGATGATTCTTGGCTCTATGATGGTGAGGATGAGTTGAACTCTGCCCTTCAAAAGAGACAAAAGGAATTGGAACTCTATAATTCAGAACTCAGGGATAAGAAAAAATTGAAGGAATCTCAGGATACTGGTTCTACATCTGGGAAAAATTTAGATGATTTTGATCTTGGTGATTTAGCAAAAACCATGCAGTCGTTTGTCCACAAAGTGTCTAGCTACAAGGGAGCAGAGGTTCCTGAAAATAGGTTTGTATTCTTTATATTCATTGGAATCTTCTTCATATGTAGTCACTCATTGTATCCACAATTCCATACAGAAACTCGCACATACACAGATGGAATGTAAGATTTTGCTTTGTTCTTGTTGGCCTTTCTTATGTTGAGCAAGCTTGATCCGATAGACATCTGATTGATTTCTCCTAGTTAGCATTTTAATCTCCAAATGCAACATCTGATCTTTTTTCTATCTTTTCTTATCGAAGAAATCTTGAAGAAGTTAATATTGATGTGGATCGTTTTATCAAAGACTTAGAATCGGTAGTAAGGCACCAGGGCCCTGAAGTGACTGCTACCAATGCTGCTTCTGACGAAGGGTCCTCTTCAGACATGGATTTTGGTAAACATCATTTTAAATTATAAGTCTTTACTTTTACTGCAGAAATTATGTTTGTTTAGGGCGGATCTATCAAATTTGGAAATCTTTCTTTAGGTTTTCTCATTCTAGTGACCATTTTCTGACAATTAGAAAACAGTTTGTACTTTGTTAGAATAAGTTGCAATTGATTTCCAAAGTATTGAGGTAAATTATCTGCTAGAATGCTGGTTATTACAATCGTAATCTCCAGATCTAAAGTAACTGTAAACTTTGCATAGCCCTTGTGATAGCTACACCATGATCAAGATGTTGCTATGTGCATTAAGATGAGTTTTCACATTCATGTTTGTAGTAGGGATGAGTAAATCAATTATGATGAGTGTACAAAGCTGAGAATTGTAGTAATCTACTTGAATGAAACACACAATCAATTATCTCTTTTGTGAAGCATGCTGCTTTTGTTCATTGATGTGTTTTTACCGATACTTTCTTCTGAAAAATGTTAAAAGAATTATCTGAAATTGAAAGTTCATGCTAAAAATAATCTCAGGCCTGGATGTTTGTGTGTCACAGGGCATTCATGCTTATGTTTCTAGTAACCTAAACCTTTATCTTTGCCTTATAAGATTTACTAATGTTAAGCTGCTTCTTTCCATATTTCCCTCTTCGTATATGCAGACATCTTGCTATTGTTTCATGAAAAGCTAGCAGCTCTTTTTCATTTCTATATAATTATGTACTGTGTTGTTGGGGTTCTTATGATTTCGTTAATGCAATTCACAGATGAGTCTCAAGATGGGAGTGATATGGCTGATGAGGATAATGATAATGAAGAGGATAGTTTCATGCATTCTTATTCAGATGCTTTGAACAATGAACTGAAGAAAACCACTCTCAAGAAAAGTTTTATACGTGCAAATGAAGAATCTTCCAAGAAAATTGAGGTGCTTTTTTTGTCTTCACATAAGAAGAGTATATTAGGAAGTTTATGTTGCATAGAATTTCAACTTGTTCATGTCCTGGTCAAAATGGTGCATCAAATGGCCATCAACTGAACCCTTCTCAATTCCGTGTTTCTGTTTAATTTTATTTTTTTTTCATTGCAATTGATGCATGAGTATGCGGATGCAGGGAACATCAAATGGCGCTGAGGGTATAGATGAGGAGTTTACTCCAGTGGATGTGGATGTGAACCTGGTGAAGAATCTTCTTGATTCCTTTTCTTCGCAAGAAGGTCTCCCTGGGCCTGCTTCCAATTTGCTTGGGCTCATGGGTGTGAAACTCCCACATGATGATAACAGGGGCAAATGAACTTTTCATCTTCCTTTTTCCAGTTCTGAATTTGCATATGAGCAGAGGTCCTTCAGTTAAGAGTTAGCACAGTATTATTTGGTGATTTTTGTTTATCTCAGCTTCTAAATGGCATACTTGCTTATAAGTAATGTAAAATGAAGTTGGTTCCTGTAGAAATCTGTTGTCTACTTTATGTTAGACCATAGGAAATTTTCGATAAAGAATTTAGCTACTTAGGTATTTTTATTTTTTAACAGGAAGGAGTTTCATTGGAAATTCCTATTTCAATTTATAAGGTTGAAGAGGCTTATCGAGTAATAAATTAAGCTATCAAATATGGTAAGCAAGTGGGTGGCGTGAAAGTGATCGTAGAAAAGAAAATCTCTCTTGAAATGGTTTTAAAAGGCAAAAATATCTGTAGCATATTATAATAATGGATTCACCGCAAGTGAAGCATTAAGAAGGCGGTGGGGGAAGTTCCGGCCCTTTTCATTTCGATGAATTAAAAAAAATAGTCTTTTTTGTACATGTAAATTGCAAATGTTTTCATGCGTGCTCATATCATAGTTGTCTTCTGTGCAAAATACAAATATTATAGTTGTTATCTTTGCCAAATAGAAATGCAAATTAACATATTTATTATAATTATTTGTCTTTTAACAAAAACGAATTATATATATATATATATATATATATATATATATATATATATATATATATATATCTTTTGTAACTATTTCTCATTCACAAATATAAATTATAAAAGTCTGCAAATTTGAGATTGCAAAAGAACCATGTGATGTGCCAATTGTAAGCCTTGCCAAGGAAATACTACCGACTACTTTGCATGACTTTAATGATATGATCAATTATTGTTCTAGATAAGTCAACTAAGACACTTATGTCGTGCTCAAGATTGACAAATCGTATATTGATCTATCATAGCCTCTACACTGATCATGATACAATAAATTGTTCACTTTTATAATAACTTAATTACTGTAATGCATTTGATGACATCAAATGATACTACTCCTAGTATAAGATGGTCTAATAAACCTCAAGTTAAAGAGTCAAATATACCCATTAAGTTATAAGGTGTGATCCATAAACATAGGTAGCATCATTTATATGAGATCATTATTCTTGTGTCTGTCCAATGAACATGAGCACCAAATCAAACATCCATATGTAGGACTAGGCTATAAGCAATAAGCTCAATATGTGTAAACTGTCGTCACTTTTCAATGGAATCATGCACACTATGATAATCTTTAAACAATCACTCATGTCCTATTTCATAATGATGTTGGGATTATGAACCAATTCTAGTATAACCACTATTAGATGCAGACAAAACATGATCAATCATCTAAACCTATCATCCTCGTTCTATCATTCGAAAGACATAATATATGTTCAAAGAAACAATACATTTTAAACACTTCGTATTATAAATATCGTAAAAGCTATAAATACAATGATATATACAACATTAATACACAAATAAATACAACTAAAGTACAACAAACTCATGACTATATGACACCAACCCTAACATTAACATCTTTTATTGTTAAAGATAAAATGGTCTCTAGATTTTCTTAAATAACTTCTAGCAAATTTTTTGTTCGTAATAATTTTGTCATAGTATCTAGTATAGTAGATAAGATAAACAATATGGGTGTATCTTTCTAACATTTTTTAAACTTTTGTTCTATTGTTTTTGCAAAAAGTCCCAAAACTTCATGAGTTCTATATTGTCTAAAAATAAAAGTAATATATATTATAAAACATAAAACTAAGTAAGATGTAGAATAATAAATACCCAAATATTGATCAATAGAATTTCTTAGAGATTTTATAATACTCGTTAAAAGAAAACCCAACTTCCCAATCATTTTTCAGTAAAAAAAGATATTGTATTCTTAAAATCTTTTGGTTGTATATTAATATATTAAAGAATAACATTTTCCTAATCTTCACAAGATTTCAATTTTTTTTAATCCCATTTATTTACATGTCGTGTAATGTTGATGTATACGTAAAGATGATGGTGAGATAAAAGTAATAGCAATGTCTAATTATCGATATTTCTTTTTTTTATCGAATTTTATTTATTTTTTGCAATTAAATTTATTCTTTAACACACATCTAATATAAAATAATTTCCCTTGTGGATTTAAATTTCTCAACATTAACTCAATAACTCTATCAATTAATGATGCATTACCAAATGTGATTGAATTTATTTATTTATTTTATATTCGATAGAAATAACAACTAATTTTTCATAAATTGTTACACCAATATATAAATATTTTAAAGCATGAAATGCAAAAATTTTCTTTTCTAATTGTGCATAAGAATTAATATAATGAAAATTTGTACAAATATATCCCAAATCTTGCTTACTAAATTCCCATAAATTAGAAATCAATGAAATAAATCAATTAAATTGATGATGTTCATTATTTAATTTCATTTATTCTTTATTTTTAATAATATCATATCTTATCATGTTCCTAGAAATTCTTGTTGATTATATATAAATTTAAAGATCTCAACTATTACAATTTTGGATGAACTAGCGTATGATTCATATACCAATTTTGACCTGTGAACAAAATTTGTTATCATCCTTTTAAGTGTTGTGACTTTTTTTTTTTTCTTTTTGCAATGCTTATTGATACGTATATGAAAATGTCTAGTGCCATTACAACAGGTTTCTCTTTGACTGAAATGCTCTCGAACCGTATGCTTTTGCTTTCTTTTCTTTTGTGGCCATAGCAGCCGTGACTATGTATGGTTCATCATTAAAGTATGAATTTTTCTCACTATTAAATAATCAAAAGGGTTAAATTCATTTGAATTTGAATTTATTTTGAAATATAAATATGATTAACTAAATAAATATATATTATAATCAAATCATATAAAAAATGATTGAGAAATTGAAAGAGATTGTGTGAGTCTGAGAGCTGAGGAATGTGATGTGATGAATGAAAGAAAATTAGTGTGGTATTTATAGGAAAACAGAGAAAACAAAATGGTTATTTTTTCAACCGTCCATTTTGTTTTTTGGTTTTTTTAGGGAAATAGGCAAGATCTGTCAAATTGGCTCGTGGGCTTTCCCATAAGAGACTAGCACAACATGTCATAGTTGCTAGGTCTTCATGGGTAGCGCCCAATAGAGGCAGACTGTGCCAGCCCATGGCTCCTTGCCAGGTTTTCTTTTTTACATATGAGAAATAATTCTCAATGCCAGGTCTAATTGGAATTAAAAAAAAAAAAATTAATTGGTTGATTGTACCCCGAAAACGTTTTTGCTCTAAATTCTGCAGTCAAGAAGGAAGGATTCATTCAGCCAACTTCACTCTGCTGAAGCATGGGTTTATGCATGAAATGTCGGGAAAACCCTTATCTATACTAGTTGATCAATTCTAACTGATAGAATAAGATAAATCCTACGGTCTGTGATCACTAAAATCTACCGTCACAGATCTTATAAATTAAGTATTATTATCTTCAGCATAATTTAAACTCTATTCACCTTGGGTAAACCCTGCCCTTTGCTATTAAACTAAACCCTAGGGTCAAACGCTGGAAAAGTTGGACAAAAAAGAATGAAGATAAACTGAGATGGTCAACACATTCCTGCTGCTATATAAATTGTGTTGTGTTGAGCCAAGAAATATGAAACTGTAACTTGAAGAAATCAGAGATGGAATTTTCACCACAATCTGAAATAATTTGAGGAACCGAGGACTCAAAATATTCCTTTTGATTTAATAATAAGATCAAACTACGAACATCTACACCATGCAGAAAATATACTTTCTCCTAAATCAAAAACAAGAAGGAGAAGAGGAAAAGTTTTGGCTTCTGTTGAAAAGCCATGAAAATAAATTGAATGAAAGAATAAGCAAATAACTGTAGATTTTAGCAGCTTACCTAGTCGATCCTGATTTAAGACCATTGTACTTTTTTACAAGAGCAGGGTGCACGACAGAGAAGAGCGACCGTTGCTTCTTTTGTTTGACACCAAAGATAAATGATTGCAATGGAACTTGAGTCTTTCTATCTGATTGTGGAAGCGCCATACTAGATGCATTTTTTGACCCAGAAAGCCCGAGTAAATCACCCAACAAGCTGAGAGTCCTATCAATATCAGATTGAAGACCTGTGACATGATCAACACCCGCTTGCAGCTCATCTGCAACCTTATTGTTCTCTTGTTTCATGTTTAGAACCTCACCTTGGAACTTCGCAGCTTGATAGCTTGTGAATGTGAATTCATCATCTTCAGCACTTTTCTTCAAAGCCGCTGTTATTTCTTCCTGAATTTTGCACAAAGACAAGAACCTCGATGTCAATTCCTCTTTCAGTAATGCACATTTCTCCACCCATACTGTCAGTTCAGTCTGTATCTCTCTCAGATGCTTGTATAATGGACGAGCATCTGATTTCATAGAATATTTTATGCTACTACTTCCGTCACTCCTGCATTGTTTCTCATGGAGCTTTGAGACCTCAGCCTGCAAATCTTTGACTTCAGTATCAAATTTCTGTATCTCTTGGAATGTAGTGCTGAATCTTAACCAAAAATCTAAGTTCTCCTCTAGCACCTCATCGATGCTCGCCCTAAATTTTTCTTCAATTTCAGAAATAATTTGTGGTTGCTCTACTGGTAACAACAGGATGTCTACTTCTTTCTCTGTTTTAATTCTTGTAATTTCATTCACAGTTACATTTGGTTCAGCAGACAGATATTGTAAATTTTTATTTTCTTCACTGCAAGCTTTCAGTTTCTGAAGCAAGAATTGGATCTGTTCATCCTTCTTGGAATTAGCACTTCTCAGTTCTTCAAGCTGCCTTGTTATCTGAGAGATGTCTTCCCCAGTTTTCATGCCTTCATCATGCTTCTTCTTGAGTTCCTTATAATTCCGAAGAACTGAAGTATACTCAGTTAATAAAATTTTTTCTCTGTCCTCTATACCATTCAACAACATATGTTTCCAGTCTGGTTCATCTTCTTCCTCATTTTTCTTGCTTTCCCTATCAGCACTGACAAAATTATGCTGTCCTTGTGGACCATGTGGAGAAGTTTGGTCGTCAATCTTTTCCAGTGTAATCTGGTTCTGTCTCTGTTTTAAAGGGTTACCAGGTTCATGATTTACCTGGGGTTGACTGAGAACTTCTCCCTTAGTCAAAACAGCATGTTCTTTCATACCCTTTGTAACATCAGCTTTTACATCCATTTCCTTTTCAGGAGCACCAGTACGATTTAGTTTTTCTTCCTGTTCTTTGAATTCTTCCAGTGAACCAAGATTAACCACAGATTTCTCTTCATTTTGTATTGATCCCGAGACCTTGAGTTCCTCATCTGGCTTCTCATTGTTGACTGGCTTGTCAATAGCAGGATTTGTTGCATGCCCATCTCCTTCAAACTCTTTCTGAGAGTGGACTTTATCTGGGGATGTATTGCCTTTTTCCATTGAAGTTTTGACATCAACCTCCTCAGATGGTTTTGGACTTTCTAGAGCAGCTGCATTATATTTTTCCATTGAAGTTTCACCATCAAATTCCCCAGATAACTTCAGACTCTTAACAAGAGATGTATTATCATTTTCTATTGAAGTTTTGACATCAACCTCCTCTGATAATTTTGGGCTCGGAGATCTCTTGAGACCATTATTAGGTTTCATTGCACCCTCTATGTCTTTCTGCAAGCTAACTTGAGCTGTGGATTCTTCCTCTTTTAGTGATGTCTTCTCTAGCTCTGAGGAAGTTTTGACCTGAAGCTTCTCTGGTAGCTGCACAATTTGTTGTTGCTTATCATCACAATTTATTGTATCTTCTTGTTTAGATATTTCATCCTGTAATCAGAGGCATGGAAAGGGTCAAGCTGGTTGATATAATATTAAATTATATGATTGAATATATCATATTAAACATAAATATTTTTAAAAGTAGTACAATATAACACAATTTATGAACAAAATATGCATGGTATAAATTAACGTTTTTATAGATTTTAGAAACAAAATGACCCGTTATCTCTACCTGCAACTTGACTTGATATGTAGATTTTTCTCCTTTTTGATGTGGACACTCAAGCTTCTCTGGCTTTATATCTTGGGGCTTATCAGAAAGGAAGTTATGACTATGAGTAGAGGCTTCTAGGAGATTGTTGGTACAGTCTTCTTTAAGTTTGTGCAACTCTTCCTCAGTGTTCATCAGCTTATTGCTTAAATCAATTTTGCTATTGATCAGTGCCAAGTTTTCACCTTCCAAGGTTTGGATTTGTCTCTGAAGCTCATCAGTCTCTATTCTTAGTCTCTGAATGAGGGATGTCTGTGATGAAAATGCAGTTTCCAAGCCAACCACCTTGTTCACAAGCTCATCAATCCTCTCAGCCATTTCTGTCACAGTGAGAGATGCAGCAGATGTAACTTCAAACTGTTCCTTTATATCCTCTTTTGATGACTTCGTTTCTTCTGGATCTTGTGCAGCACTGCCTGCCTCTTTGTCAAATCTTTCCGACTCTTCTACAGCATCTGTGGAATCACCCTTCACAGGTGGCTCTTTCTGATTTATTTTTTCGTTGCCAAGAACCTCATTCTTGAGAGACTCAAACTTTACTTGAGAATTCTTAACCTTCTTTTGTCCTACTTTTGCTTCCTTAGCCACTCTCTCCTGTTTTTCTTGCAACTGATCCAATGTCTCTTGGCATGATTTCAGAGCTGCAGCTGCCATCACAGATCGAGCCTCCTCATCTTCAATGACTATGACTTCTCCAAATTCATCTTGCAATCTGCTTACCCTCTCTTGTACTCCCTTGATCTGGTTCTCGATTTCCCAGTACTTAGCCAGTCTACTCTCATATGAATTCTTGACAAACTCTTTCTCAGTTTGTAGGGCCAGGATCCTTTTCTGAAGCTTGTCAATCTCCTGAAGTCCCTCAGGTTTGCTTAAACCAGATTTAACAATGGGTCTCTTTTTGGGCATATTAGCTTGCAATTTCTTAGTGGCTGTTCTTAGAATGGTCTTTAAATCTTTCATTGGGGTGTTGGGAACATTTGGGATATTCATCCCTTTAAAAACTGGAGGAACCTTCATGTTTCTTGCCTTGTCTTCTTCGTCGTCATCAAATGCAAACTGAACTTGTTCTGGGAAAACAGCAGCAATGGTGTTGTTGGCATTCTGTAGTTCTGTTGAAATATGATCATACCGTTCAGCTAAGGCTCGATAAGCCCGGAAAGCTTCTTCAACAAAGCTTATCAGCTCTGGCCTCTTTTTGTAGTACATTTCTGCTCTTCTGGCAAAGGAGTCCCCATCTTCTTCTATCATTTTAAGTGTGTATGCTACCTTTTCCTCCATATCTGCAATTACCAGTTATTTCTTTTTTATCCATAAATAAAGGTATAACTTCTCTATACATATCCTAATTTATGCAATTCAGGATAAACAAAATTGTCTTTCGTCCTTCACTTTTGATAAAGTGATGAAACATATGCAAAGTTTGAAGATGTATTCTTACTGTTCGGTATTCATTCATAATTTCTCTATACCTTGCTTGCTGCTATGTATAAGTAAAAGAACATTGGAGTCAAATAATATTCTTGTGACTGGAATCAGCTTTTCCGTTTAATTCTCAACAAACAATCAAATTGAAGCAATAAACCATGTTATTTAAGAACTTAAAATAAATCTAAGAAACTTCCATTATGAGATCCAAATTTCGATTGTGATCTGTTCAATCAAGACATCATATGAATGTCATTGTTTTTAATTTTTAATTCAAAATGATATTTTATTATATTCAATCAAAAAGGATTTGAAAGGCAATTACGATGAACAGACATTCAAGATGAGATTAACAACAATCGAAATGAATCCAATCAAAGCAGCTGCTTATCTATAATCATATAATATAATATACTAACAATGTCTATGAATGAAATCTGAGACAACATTTAGAAAAAAGACCTTGAAGGTTCTGCTCGAGCCATTTGGACTGCTTTGTTCTGATGTGGCTTGCCCACCACCACGAATACGCATTGCTTGCAGCTCTCTGCAACATATCTTAGGTTGATGAAGATATTGTGGTTTCGACCATTAAAAGAAGAATGTGTGTGTGTAAAAAGAAAGATGAGAAGGAGGAGGAGGAGGAGAAAGAGTTTTGAAAGAAAGAAGAAACGTGCAAGGTTATGGAGGTTTAGATATTCTTAATGGAGGGGAGCAAACTTCGGCAGCTTCCCCTGTTGAACCTTCCCCTTTTTGTTTTCTTTTTTAATGTGCATTTCCATTTGCATGGCAAATTCCCTAAATTTCACCCAAGGGATTTTTTTAATGAAATTTCATTCCTTAAATTAAAAACTTAAATATTCATTCATCAAAATTAACACTATAATTTAATAATAAATTATTAAATATTAATAATTAAAAATATTTTTATTTTTAATAAAATAATAATAATAATTTTATTCAACAAAATGAAGGAGTTTAATTTTAAAGATTATTTTGTTACGGTAAAATTCCCAGAAAATAAACATTTAAATGAATTTTCTTGAAAAGAATAGTAATTTAGAAATAATGTTGTTGATGAAAAATAGTGCTCTTAATTTTCGTCGCACTAAAAGAAAAAAGAAAATATATTAATAAAATTGAAAATAATCTAATCTAATTAATAATAATAATAATAATAATAAGTAATGGGTCAATCGGTCAACTACCTGTTAATGTTATTCTTGTGCTTACTCCATGGATTGCATAACAAACGGGCAGAGACAACTCAATGGGCCCGGGCAGCCCATGGCCTTATCCAAGTCCCCTTTTTTTACTGTGGGCCGATATAGCACTATAAAAACAAAAATTTTTAAATAAATTTATTAAATATTAAATTTAATAAATTATATTTTCTAATACAATAAAATATAAAAATTAGAAAGAAAAGAAAAATGTATTTATTTATTTATAATGAATTAATTAATTAATTTGTAAGAATAAATCTCACCTTTATAAGAGAGTCACATAAAAAATACATTATAACAATTGTTTTTACCTATTATAAATCTACAAAAAATAAAGGTCTTTCATCTCTTGTACATAAAATTTACTCATTATAGATAATATTCAAATTTTTAACTTGGTCAACAAGATTTACTAATTGATAAGCCTAACTACGATCCGACATAAAGGTATAGTGAGCTGTGCCAGACGGTGTAGTTGGGCACCACTTAATCACAGTGCTCTTATAAATTATAAATGTTTTATGAGCAAAATTACAACTATTAAATGATCTCTGGCCGGAATTTCAGTTAGTATTATCGAGGTGCTCATTGGATATATGGACTTACAAATGCTTTTACTGAGGCATTGGCTTTAAAATGAGTTGGTGTAACCTTTTATGTAGAAATTAGGTGAGGATTTCTGACGTCTTTGGTCTCTGGAAGGAGGGAAAGTGAGGGGAAAAGATAAAAAGCTGGGGAAATACAACATGATGTTAATCGAATATCTTATCCTTTGAAGAAAAAGGGGTTATTTTGTAAGGCAAAAATATTTCTAAAATTTTGGTGGTCTTGTTTACAACACGTTGAAAATTAATTGTAAAACCAAATTTAGCATTACCAAAGATTCGGCTGAAGAATTTCTCATCACTTTTTGGCCAACAACTGGACACGTGATTTCAATCAGCCTCAATTACGAGGCCCACTTCACACTTCCATCAAACAATCTTCTGCTTAAAACTCGGACGCATTTAATTTCGTTGGCAGAAGAAATAACGGGACAACAATCAGAAAATGCAGTTGAATAATATGCAAATTCCCTGAGCAGTTGAAGAACTTGAGAAATTTTATATTACAGCTGCCATCCGTCATCAACTGTGGCCGAGATAAGAAATTATTTACACATGAGGGGGCTAATAGCATACACATATTTCACATATCGGTCCTTACACAAAACTTTTCACCATTCTTAAGGCTTCACATTTTACTCTCAGCTGAGAAGGATGCAGGTCCTTCCAGTGTCTACTGAAGAAGCTGATGCACATCCTACCAATTATTTTTCCTCTGCCGAATACATTTCCTCTAGTTTTATTCTCTTATTTCATACAGTTAATATATTTGGTTCTTCGAAATGCACCACAGTATGAAGAACCATTTCAATAGAGGCATATGGTATAGATGGTTGGGCAGTAGGCTTCAGAAATTCTGAAGAGAATGAAGCCACTGCTCCATAAAGTTGTTTCCCTCTGCGGATCAAACCAAAGCGCAAATGACAAAATCTTAGGCCAATATGGAGACTGGCACAAAAAAACACAGTTCCTTCCACCAAGATAAAAGGAAGAGAAATATAACCATTCAAACACACCAAGAGACAACCATCTACTAAAATGATGCTCACAAAAATAGTAAGTACATCATAGAACTAAATAGATAACGAGGCATGCCACCCAGTGGCCTAATTTATTAGAAAAGGATGTTTATGCCGAAATAGATAGATCTAACACACTCAACAAAGGAAATAACAATTATGGCAATTGATGGACCTCTGAATCATTTCAGAACAGGGAAATAGTGATAGAGTGAACAGCCACCAAAAAAAAAAAACAACAGGTAATTTCAATGATAACACCAACAGATCACCATCCTCCTGGCATATATTACTGGCTTTTGTGGCCGACAATGGTTTTGGTTAGTTTGCATATAGAGATGCAGTATTTCAAAATCTGCAACAATGAAACTTACAGTAGCCTCGTTCAGAGGGTGGTAACCCTCACTACTTCAATGAGTTATCACATGCCTTCAAGACCAAATCATAAGGGTTGAAATACATTTTCATCAATGAGGCTACAGTAAACTTTTTTAAGATCTGTAAAACAGAAATCGGGTTCCCTAGTTTCTTTGGCTATTTATGCAGAAGGAATCATATAACAATGGCCTTAGTTTAAGAATATGATCTCAAATCTTTCTCCTGGCATCATCAAATAATTTCAATTGTAATGCTATCTATTTTAAGAACACTATTACGATAAATGGATCTTTATCACCTCTGGATTCAGCATATGCATATCACACCAAAACCCATCCATGCTGCTTATCTTATAAACTTGCCAAGTAACATGAGATCCAAGAAGTTAAGATATATATACTTTATGCAATTACCTATAAGGAGCATATAGAACATAAAGCAATAATAAATAGCGCAAGGAATTATCTTGCTACAGTTGTATCCAAGTCCCAAAGGCATTCATGTGGTTAAAAACAAGACATCATACTATTGCATTCACATGTAAAATGAAATAGAAGATCATCATAATACTCAAAACACTGATAGACAAACCTCATCACAATAACAATTATTGAAAATGGACATCCCAAGATTTTTTTTCCTTTTTTCTTTTGGATTTGACCCACAGAACCAGCCCCCATCAATACCAATTGTCTTCACGAACAGCACACAAAAGTCAAAAAGTCATAGGAGATCTATAGTTCCACCACGAAGCAAGGAGAGACAGAAAATTCACTCAAACATAGAAACAAAGCAAATCATACAACTGGGAACAAAATATCCAAGATTTGACAAAGAAATAGTTCATACCAGGAGAGAGCTCATTTGGTCGATTCTTGACAGCAGTGAAGAACAGGTTATTTGAAACCTCAACCATCTGCCTGGAACCAGGCCTATAACAAGGAACCAACACTGCAAAACTATCGTCAGACTCATTATCAGAGTGATCTGACAGAAAATCACGCCCGTAAGGCTCCAACCACCCAATGGACCAATCAGAATCATCAGTTTCAGATCCTGATGGCAGCAACACAACATCAAACTCCTTATCCACCCTCTTCCTCTCTTCCCTACTTTGCCATTTTTTCTTAACCCTTCTCGGGGTGGAAGCTATCCCAGTTGATGGGAATTTCACGGAATCACCAAAAGTAGTCCGCTCATTAGATTGTGAACTTAATGAAGACTCATTTGAGACAGGCTCTTTTTCTTTACTACCACTCCATAACCAGCATGAAAATCTAGACGAAGAAACTTTCATTTCATCCAAAACGCTAAATATGCACCCACCAAAATTTGAAAAATCTTTGACTATCTGTTGACACCAAATTTGGGTTGCAAAAAATAAAGTGGAATTGAATCTCCTTGCAAGTGGTTAACGCCTGTTGCAGTAACCACTATATCAGGAAACTCAAATTAATATAACACCAATTTAAGAAAGAAATACCAAACTCAACTCACAATCTCAAACTTTCAACTGAATCTACTAAACCCAAGCCAAAACTTGCACAATCAATCATAATAGAAAGTTTTCTTCCAAATCAACTCAACGCGTCATTGTCCAAGAACACAAACATCATTTGTTTGTATTCAGTCCCCGCTAAGTTACTCACAATTCTTGGGAATCTATTAAAATAAACCAACCCTACACAGATAAATATGATTAAAAAAATAGTTCCAAAAAAGATCCTTCAAGCAAAAAAATTTGGGACTTTGATCGGCACAGAATCAAGTCAAGCTTGGTCTTCTACATTAAAGTTTTTAAATCATCAACAAAAGCTAATTATGTTTAAAAAAAGTTAAGGACCTTGAGAGGCAAAATTGAAATTATCCGTGATGAGGGAAGATCAAACGGCAAAATTCTCCCCCGCGTGAGCGGAAAGTCACTGGAAAACTCAAACAAAATTTCACAGGCAAGAAAAACGGAGACGTTTAAGTTCAGCGATAGAGTTCACCGTAAGAACCAAAACTCTTCACCGGAGAGAGAAACAGTTGGTCAAAAATACAAACACAGGCCTAACCAGATATCTCTCGCTCTCACTCAGTCTCCTTCTCTCTCCCTCCAGCAAGACCTGAGTCACAAAGCTCGCCTCTTCTTGTATTTATACAAGGCTTTTTTTTATTTATTAAAAAAAAGGATTAAAAAATGAGTAAAATAATTTTCTGGGATGGAGTATAAGCCGTTGATCTGTGACAAGTGGGAATCAAAACCGTCCAAATTTGCTGACATGGGTGATGTGGTTACCACATGTACAATGATTAAGCCTAAGGTTTGGGAATCCAAAAAGAATTAGTTCGTGATAAATGTGTTTAAACTAATGAAATTAATATTAGATTAATTAAACTTTTAAATTAGATATTTATGCCTTCTTAGATTTTTCGATGATGTTAATTTAAAAGTTAATGACTTTGAGATAGGCTTTTTCAATTTTGGTATTTTTCTTCAATTTGGAGGGTGGAGATTGGATTTTGGGGACGTGCATAGTAGCACAGGTTCAATCTCAGCCATTGAAATGTGGTGAATGTCAGCGAAAGCAGAAAAAGATTTAAATAAAAATCGTGGGTTAGGATTGACGCGGAAAAAAGAAAATATTGGCAAGTAGAATTGCAGTCGGTCTCTCGCAAGGCACCAGCCAAGAATTTATTCATGTTGGGCCACATAATTTGTACATTATTTGGACGTCCCTAATTTTTGTGGTATTATCAGAAAAACCCATTTGTAAAGGAACCAGGACAATGTGATGACAAAAATAAATAAAATCAACAAACACTCCTTTCGCGATTCAAATTTTTATTCTGTAATTTTGGGTTTTTAATTTTATAAACTTAATTTAGTGTTCATTGTTGGGCTTACGTTATTGTTCTTGTTCTTCAAGGATGACCCCCCTGTTACATAGACATCGCCATGATGAATGGGTCTGCTTTTGTTTCGTTCTTCTTTGTTTGGTATGTCTTATGAACTTCGTCAGATTCCCTAGTTGTATTGTCTTTTCAGTGAAAAACGATGCTACGCTTGATTGAATGAAACATGATAACATTTAAAAAATGGACAAGAAAGTTGCCCTATAAAGCTTGGATTTAGATAGGGGCATTCTTGTCAGTTCACAATCTACTGGCATAATGATTTAGTCCTGAGATTATCATTGATTTAATTAATAGCCATCAAATTAAAGTACTTATTTCAATAAAATAATCTCCCAATTTGCATCTCCTTGAGACAGCAAAAACATCTGATTTGTGTTCTTTATTATTGTTTAATCTCGCAATGGAATAGTCAATTTGATTATAAAATTTAATAAAAGGATAATTAATGCCATCAAAATTACGTCTTGGCTTCAAATGCCCACTTCCAATATAAAAATTTTGGCCAAAGCCCTTATCCCACCCAAGGTTTTTTTAATTAACAAAATTTTATTCACCAATTTTGAAAAAATCAAACACTTAACTGTTGATCAGAGTTAATACTTAAATTTAACGATTAATGGTTAAATATTAATAATTAAAAATATATTTT